>JAFELL010001562.1:0-23363 GCA_019059645.1 Caranx melampygus | reverse complement strand
CCAGCTTTCATCTCGGCGGCAACACAAAAGGGCCCATAACAGGTAATCTCTTGTTTTTGACAGATACACAAATATCACACCGTAACATTGTATATGATAAATAACGTTATTCAGCGTGCCAGGATTGCTTTCTCGCCGGCTTTGCTGAAAAAAAATGCAAATGGTCAGGAGGATCGAGGGTTAGCAAAACAGAGGAAAAGTGACCAAACTTGCATAGTTCCCTTTAAAGAATAGGTTAGTCAATAAAAAGTTTCAAAAATGGTAATCCCAAACCAAGTTAGAGTTCCAACCTCTCACGTCACATCTGGCTCCAAAAAAAGAAGAAAAAAAAACAAAAAACAGGCAACAACCAAAACAATCTGCTCTACATAACTGCCTCTCTTTGAAACGTGCTACATCAGGTGTCCCTACACCTTTCAGACACTGGCCACTATGCGTCAAACCAAATTTCCAAAAGTCCCAATTTCTACTGCAGAAGTGATCTTTACATAAAAAAAATGAACTGAATTAGCAATGCAACAGCATCAGCAAGAATAAACATCAACAAAATGCTACAGCATCAACAAAATTCTAGCCTATAGCCTACTCTGCTGCAGCTACAGGAGTTGTTTATTTTGTCATATAATGTCTCCAGCATTTAACATTAGAGCAGAAACAAAAACAACCAGGACAAAAACAACTTTTGAGTTTGAGTTTGTGTGCAACTTTTTTTCTCCCCCCTTTCAGACAGGTTGACTGTTTTACAGAGTACATCAACTTCTGTAGAGACACAGTCATACCTACAAAGACTATACGCTGTTTCCCCAATAAAAACCCTGGATCACAAGTGACATTAAGGCAGTCCTCAACCAAAAAAAGGAAGCTTTTAGAGATGGTGACAAAGAACGGCTCAAACAGGTGCAACATGAGTAGAAGAAGAGATTGAAGATGGCAAAGTTGGAATACAAAAAGAAGATAGAGAAGAATTTACACACAACAACATCCGTGAGGTGTGGAGAGGAATCAACACCATCTCTGGCTACAACAAAAAGAAAAGACAGCCAATAGTGGGTGATGTGGAAAGAGCTGATGACTCAATCAGTTCTTCAACAGATTCGACACTGAGGTCACATCCCATTCCACTCCTTATCCTCCTCCTTCTCCCCTCCTCAACATGTGGACATCTCCATGACGGCTCCTTCCTCTCCTCCACAAGTCTGTTTCTCCACCATGTCTCCTCCATCTTCTCCTCTCCTCCTCGTCTTCCGCTTCTTCTTCACCTGAGTGCATCTCCACTGCTGCAGCTAATCCCCTTCTCACACCTGTTCCTCCACCCTTGTCTGTCACAGAGACAGGGGTGATGCTGGAACTTGGGAAACTTTGCCCTGGGAAGGCAGCTGGCCCGATGGTGTGTGCCCAAGGCTGCTTAAAGACTGCGCTGCCCAACTGTGTCAACCTCTCCACAGGATCTTCAACCTGAGTCTTCAGTTGGGGCGGGTGCCGGCTCTGTGGAAAACATCCTGCAAAGTGCCAGTACCAAAAAGAAAATGTCCGGCTGAACTAAATAACTACAGACTATTCTATTCTATTCTAATCGGGGACAGGTCACACGAGGGGATGAATCGAAAAAGGGGGACATCTGGTCAGTTAGCAAGAACTGCCCCACTCTGCTGCCCTCTGCTGCCCCTATACTGCATGACTTTGAGAAATTTGGCATAAGACCATCTTATATTTCGCAGTATCAAATGACAAGTTTCCATCCTAACATCCAAGCAGCCTGGATCCAGTCAGCAGTAGATGGAACCAATGCTGATTACGTAGAGTTTATGAGAAAGATAAAAGGTTTAAATGCTGAGCTGAGTGAGCAGAACCACCACCCTCATGACACCTCCAGCTGTCCAGAACTGTCTGTCAATCCCATCTTAAGCAGCCTGGAGGCTGTCCAGACAGTAGATTGGATCAGTAATTTGAAATGGATCAACCACAGTTATTTCAGATTGTTTCCCCACATTCGTCGCAGTTCTCCTCTACCACTTCTCTGTGAATGACACCTTTAAGTCAGTTTCCCATGCTGATTTGAGGATCATAGAGTAGAAGCTTCATGACAACATCCAAAACCTCTGGGATGTCAGCACTAGATGGAGCTATTGAGGGGGAAACAAAGGTTTGTATGAGCAGGTGTTGTCACTGCACATATATCCACAATTCAGTGTGTAGGAAGTACAACTCTGCCTAAGAGCCTTAAAAATATTTGAAGGTGTCTTCCCCTCCCTGTATGACCACTGAGTGGCCAGTTAAGCCATGATGCAGTTAATGGGTGGAAGGTCTTCATGGGTAAGAGTGCAAAGGGAACTTTCAAGGTGGAACATGGTGGGGGAGGTGCGGAGGTGGCACCCAGTCTGGGGACAGGGATCTATGCACCACAAGCCTGAGAGTGAAAGCACAAGGGTAAAACAACAGGTTAGGCACCCCAAGGCCTTCTCTGTCAGCTGGCTTTTGCAGGTTTCACAGTTTCATTCTTGGACTCTTATTGGTCCATACGAATTTATTGCAATGTCGATCGAATGTTTTTCAAGTAGCACACAGGAATTCTGACTGACAGAACCTAGCAGGTGATTACATTTCCATGTGCAATTCATTGAATAATGAGATACATTGAAGACATCAGCACATTTCTTTTAACCAAGGCAGTTGATCAGATGTGATCCTGTGATGGTGAGGGGCTACAGTTTGCCAGTGAAGTTCAGTATCTTGGAATAGATGTGGACCCTACACTGTCCTCAAAATGTTGTGAATACTGTTCATTTCATCCTGTGTAACTTTAATCAAATCAGGTCATCTCTCACATTCTTCCACTCCATGATATTCTTTCATATAGATTACTGAATCACCAGCTGGCCTTTCTCCTGTCCCTCAAGGCCTTAAGCTTGTTGAGTCCTGTTTCAAAAAAGCACTGAAAGTCTTGGCCTGGCACCTCTGCCTTTGAATGACTTTGTCAAACAACAAACCATCAGTGACTCTGCCTCATACATGACTAGAACCACTAATAGAGGCAACTGTGAGATTTTAGACACACATCCTTTTCCCAAAATGTCTCATCAGTTAAAGGCTGTGCCATCTAGAACAGTCCCATCCCCGGTGACAGGGTGCTCAAGTTTGCTAACTTTTAAAGCTTCTGTAGACCCAAATCCACAAAAGTCTTCTAATAATGTAATTTAGGGTCTTATGTACATAATATTAAACATATAACATAATTAGGAATCAGTTTCCATTCAAATTTGAAATATTTTTCTTTCAAGTTTTTGTACATTTTTGAAATTGGCTTTGAATTGGGCGTGGTTATCTTTGAGATTTATTACACAATAAATCCTAACCAGTCACAAATCATCCACGTCAGTTATCTTATCCCTCTCCCCAGTGGCGCAGTGCAACAAAACCTTTCTGCTCCAGCTGGCCGCTGCCTCTTTGAATCTGAGCCAACTCGTCTCTACATATAGCCTTTAGCAAACCCCTAGCATAAAGGTAGAGTCTGCTGGTTTGTTTGTTGCAGTTGGTAAATGCAATATTCAAACTGGGCCCCTTGTCTTGGGCTGAACTGTGCACACCTCGTGCCCCTGACAGCAGCGGTAGTTGTCAGGAATGCAAAGGACAGTCCGAGTGGAGCGCTGGCTGTCGCCAGCAACGGGAGCCCCTAGGGCTATGTTACCTGGAGCAGCTACTAGCGGCAGAAGCTAGCTGCCAGCACTAGTCGGTGCTAATGACAAGCTAGCGGTGCAAGCGACAGCTGCTAGTCACCATCTCTAGCGGGTGCTGGTGACGAGCTTGCGGGTGCTAGCGGTGGAGGCTAGTGGGGCCTACTTGTGCTCCACACCCAACTTCACCTGCAGTCTGTCACTGGCTGGAGAGAAAACAGAGCCAGTGCGAGTGGAATCTGAACTTCAGGTAAGACTTTATGAACTGCAGTCTACCTGGGTCAGATATGAATCAAGTTTGGTTTAGTTAATTTTCATTGTGCTTGCTAACTCTTAACATCGGTCAGTGTACGCCATTTAACAATTTAGCTAGCTGTGCATGCTAGCTAGCATGACAGGGTTTCTGGGCTGTTTCTATGATGTTATAAGCCTACTAGTGATAGTGATCTTGGTGCTTCAGTAATTTTACTTTATTCATTTAGTTAGTCATAAGTATAGTCTTAATTAGTTAGGTTGTAAATGTTTCACTGCTTATTAATTGATATAAGTCCACTATGCAGTATTGTAAAATTCGGAATATAAGTCGCATTTTTTTTTCCTTTTGTTCATCTAAAAAGTTGGGTGCGGGTTATATATACCTATAGACTAAGGTAATGCTGCCATAGTAAATTTGACCCACAAGATGGCGCTACGTAGCTTAAGATAGGGGTGCCATCAAAGCCAGCCAGTCTGCACAAGCCGCCATATTGTCGCAGAGACATGCTCGACACGCTCGACACGCTCGACACACTGGACACACTGGACACGACTACCAAACATGTCTGTGAAAAAAACAAAAAATAGCCACACAGCATCACAAAAACTGCACGTTGTGAACTTTGCTGAACAACATGGAAATCACCACGCGGGGAGACAGTTTAATGTTGAAGAAGAAACTGGTTCGTGACTGGCGGAGAAACAAGGCAAAACTTAATTTAAGCTTATGGCTCAGATTTTGTTATACTATTTCCTAAAGAAGTTAATGGGTTTGAAAAATCGCAATCTGAAAAGTAACTAAACCTGCTGAACAGGTTATTATGTTGTGAATGTTTCAAATGAAAATAAATGGAAACAGTGTGGGAATGACTTGTGTATCGTTTTTATTAACAAATAGCAATAGAAAACATTGTTTTCCCCATTTGAGACCCTCAAAATAACCTGTGACTTATATTCTTAGATGTGTTTTTCATGTTGTCCCCATGGTGCAATTATTTTGTTTCCACTCAGATAAACACGTTTTGAGATTTATTGTGTATTCTTATTTCATATTCATTTCCTATTTCATTATTAGTAGCTGTTTATAAAAGCAATACACCAGTGCAGGCAGTGGTTCTGTGGTATAATGAGTGCATACCAAGGCCTGGTGTGATGTATTGCTTAGCTAGCTAGCTAGCTTCCTATCAAGCTATCTATCTCGCTATCCATGTACCTCTTTGTCTATATAGCTATCCATCTATCTATCGATCAATCGATCATGCCAGTTTGCCCCAGCCGTCCCGGTATGCATGTCCTCCAGTGTGTCTTTTTTTGTGTCTCTCCCGAGTGCCACCTGCTTGGAAGTGATGGAAGGCTGGAAGCATGATAAAGACCAAAACTCACAACATTAAACTCAAACAGCCACTGACGTGTAATAAATGCAGTTTTGTGGGGATCTCCAAGGTCCATTTCCACCTGCCAATACCCGCTCGCCAAATCAAGGGTGGAAAACCAGCGAGCATGAGTAAGACTGTCAAGGGCGCCATCTATCCTACACACTCAGAAATTTGTAAAATTGCTTGTCACTGGGGCAGTACCCTCAAAGGTACACCTATTGTACCCTTTAACATGGAGACATTTTAGTACCCTGCTGGTACCTCATTGGGACATTTATGCCCCCTGGGGTACAAAATGAACTTAAGCATTCTAGGGACAAAAGGTACCCTTGTAAAATGGTACAAACTTCTTTTCTAGAGGGTACAGCACCAGTGACAAACCATCTGTACTTTATGATGGCAAATTTGTGCTTAATACAACACAAATAGTCAAATCTGAAACATTAACGGAACATACAATCAGTACAATATAATTTGATGAACAATCCATTTAGCTTCACATTCATAAATCCCCTCAGCAGTAAACATTTTTCACACTCTAAGAAATGATTCATGGGGTTAGTAAGTATAGCTCAAAATCAAGAGATTTTTCTGCATACAAAATCAGTTTGTTACATCTATACGTTATAATGAGTTGATAACTTAATTTAATAAGTTGATCTACATGGAAATAAATAAAATAGTCTTAACTCAATAATACATGAATTGTGAACAGATATTTCTGCCTTAACTTAACACAGAAGTGTAATCACTTAGTACACCTTTTAAAAATCTGTGTCCCTGTTTGTTAAAGGCTGAGTACAAGGCTGACCAGCACAGACATGTTTAGCGCAAACAGACCATGCGGCATGCCTGTTGGAAGACACAACTGAGCAGAGTTGGAGAAACGCTGTAAGTACGACTTTGACTAGTTTTATTCACAACAGCTAATAATTGCATCAGCAGACAGTAAAATACATAGTTTTACACAACACTAGAGGCTTTTCCTTGGTCAGCAGTGGTAATGTGTAAGCTAGCACAGTAATGATGTAGTAATTCAGTCTAACAGTATTATTTTTGTTAAGTTTTGTTTTACAATGGCAGGTTTTAATTGGCTCTGGTTTTCAGTAGTTTAACTTTGTTTCTTTCAAATTTATTTAAAATTTATTGTCGTGTTGAAGGTTTCAGCAACAATAGCTTCATGGCTAGGCCGTTGTAGGTGACTGAGCACATATTCAGTTTGTTAGTCAGCCATAGCAGCAGCAAGTGCAGTCTAAAAACCTTGTAGATAAAGCAAATATTGTTTGTTTGACACCACAGGAGTGGTCATACCATTATTGAGCTAGTTGTTATAACAGCAGGAGTGTGCAATTGCCCACTGCCCATTTGTTTACAGTAGTTTGCGTGCATTTTTCCTCGTTTATTTATCTTGAATAGTCAAAAACAGTTGAATAAAATTTACTGTAAGTAAGTGGCACAAGTTGTACAGCCCTCTGAATTACCTAAATTCAATAATTTAAACAGAGTTGCTAGTTGTTAAAATGAAGTGGACCTGTAAATTTGCAGATTTGAAACACCAAGAAAGACAGATCTGTTAAAGAATTATAGACTTAGACGTGGTCATGGTGGAGAGTCTCTCCGTTGTCTGTATTGGGAGTGCTATTGCTCATTTAAAACATGGGGCAACCTGCGAACCTGTCAAGAAGTCACTCCACCTGTGAGACAGTGATATTGTCCACTGTACTGTCATTTCAATGTCCATGTTGCCCCTTAAACAATATCTCCACAGAAAGAGAATACTTTTAGCATATTGACCGTCATTTAAAGAAACAGGAAACTGTGTGTTGTGTTTTTGAAAACTGTCCTTTCAAAACAAACATTTATGGAACATTCGCTTCTCATAGGAGCCGGAAACACGCTCCTCACACTATTGATGACTTCAAGCCTGAGCTTTTGAAGAGGTATGTCAATCCTCTAAATGCAGGGGATGATCCTGTGGATGACGGTGATACTGAGGGTGCAGTGAGTGAAGATGCTTAAGATAATGAAATGAGTGAATTGTCAAATTTAATAGAAAAACATGTGGCCCACCTGCTGCTTAAATTGCAAAGCATATTCAATGTACCACAACGGAGTACTGATGAATTAATTGAAGAACTACACTTCATTTCTTCATCAGTTTCAGGTCCTCTTTTAAAAGACATTGTACAGTCATGCTTAAAGAGGCATAATTGTGAGGCTGATGATGTGGTCATCTCAGAGATGGTGACAGACCTATGTGAGTGCAACCCAATTACATCAGCCCTAAGGAGTAATGGTCCTCTTTCCACCTCCCACAAAAGAAGAGAATATTTCAAGGAGCATTTTTCTATGGTAGAGCCCGTAGAGTATATGCTCAGTGCCAAAGAGCAGAGAAGTTTTCAGTATGTGCCTATTTTGAAGTCCTTGCATGAGGTTTTGGAAAAAAAAAAGAAATCCTGGATTGGCTCACACACACCTGTGAAACAGATAGCAGTTCTGAAAATCGATACAATTCATTTCACGATGGCACACATTTTAAAAACAATACACTGCTGTCAGAAAATAATCCAGCTATTTCTCTCATTCTGTATGTGGATGATTTTGAAGTCCGTAATCCATTTGGCACTTAAAGAAAAAAACACAAAATTACTGCTGTATATTGGGTTTTAGCAAATGTGCCATCACTGCTCAGATCATCACTGACATCAATATACCTTGCAGTTCCCTGCAAGGCTGATGATATCAAAAAGTTTGGCTATAGTCCTGTGTTAGAACCATTGTTAAAAGATCTTGCCAGACTTGAAGAAGAGGAACTTTACATTCCTTCATTAGGCATTTGAGTTAAAGGTACTGTCTGTTGTGTTGTTGCAGATAACCATGGCGCCCACTCCATTGGAGGATTTGTGGAGAATTTCTCAGGAACACACGTCTGCAGGTTCTGCCTTGGAGAATGATTCCAGTTCCAAGTAAGTGAAGTTAGAACTGGTGCATTTTATCCTAAGACAGTGCAAGAGCACAGGGGTCATGTTCAGACAGCACATGTTAACTGACTGATTCCATTTCCATGATTTCCGTATTTCATGTTGTAAATTGTTTTCTTTGTCTGTATACAACATCTATTGCACGTCTGCCCGTCCTGGGTGAGGGATCCCTCCTCTGTTGCTCACCCTGAGGTTTCTCCATTTTTTTTTTCCCTGTTAAAGGGTTTTCTTGGGAGTTTTTCCTCAGTCGATGTGAGGGTCTAAGGGCAGAGGATGTTGTCATAATGCTGTGTAAAGCCCTTTGAGACAAACTGTTTGTATAAACGGGCTATACAAATAAAATTGCATTGCATTGCCTTGCCTTGCCTTGCCTTGCCTTGCCACATACAAGTGGGTCTCATTGTTATAGAGTAAAGAGACAGTGCCCACTGACTGAAAAACTAAAATTTTTTGATGTTTTATCTGGCTACCCACCTGATTTACTCCATGACATCTTCGAAGGTATTGTACCTTTCGAGCTAGCACTGTGCCTAAATGCCTTGATCAAAAGTAAAAATTTCACAGTTGATGAACTTAATAAATTGATCAAGGAGTTCCCATACAGATGGGCAGATAAACCTGATGCACCACAAGCAGTTCCACTTACTTTTGCTGCAAGAAAATCTGTTGGTGGGAATGCCCATGAAAATCGGGCTTGGAGAAAGAATACTGTTAGGGAAGAATTTCACTTCTCGGTATAGTTTGTGTAGTTAAAGGTCAATCCCACTTTGTTTATAGGTGAAAGTTGAGAATTAGATGTTTTCTTTTAGATACATTGCTAGAGACAGTTTAACTGCCCTGAACTCTCTCCTAAGGACATGCCAAGGTCATGTTCATTCCCCCGGCGCCTTCGCCAGATAACACTCTGAGTGAGAGAGACCATTGTTGTTCTCGCGTCACCTATCTTAATGTTTATGCCCAATAGCCAATGGAATGTTAGCACATCTCCCTTTGTGGGCTCGGTCCACCCTCCTAGTAAATGAATCTGAACTTTGCAGCTTGGACCTCAGAATTGAGGTGGCATCACGCACTCATGTTGTGTCGATGGCTCTTTTGTTCTCCTAGATCAAGACATCCAAGACTCCGGTGCTTCTTCTTTCTGCATCACCACAGAATTTCTCCCTAACAAATACTTGAGTGAACCCTCATGGCTGGTCCTTTTGAACCTTAAGAACATAGTTGAACTTGTCCTTTCTCCTGCTCATACAAAATTAACTATTGTTACCTTGAAAGCAAGATTTCTGAGCATCGACATAAATTTATGGAGACTTTCCCTCAGGAAAGACTCATTCCAAAACATCATTTTCTAGAGCATTACCTGCAGCTGATAAAGCATTACCTGCAGCTGATAAAGGTCCACTTGTGTCGCTGTGGACAATGCGGTTTGAAGCCAAGCACAGCTTTTTAAGCGTGTGGTCAGGCATACCCACAGCTTCCGAAACATTCTGTTGTCTCTTGCAGTAAAGCATCAGTTAATGGTTGCACACCATCTACATGGTGGTGCAGTTGTTCTACCGTCTCTCCAGGCAAAAAAACAGTCAAAGGTGGATTTGACTGTGCTTAGGGAAGACATAAAAAAGCACTGCAAATAAATTCCCCAGCGTGTCGTTTGTCCAGGTGGCAACCACAGTGTGTTGTAGTGGCACCAGTTACTCAACTGGAATGATCTTAGCACGCGGTTCAACAGGTTGTCTTCCAGATTTTGTGGAGCTGATCCAGATTGCTGTTGTAAATGGGAAGGTTGGGTTCATTGTTAAATTTTTAAATACATGGTATATTGAACATCTTAGAAGCTTTGAACTCAAAAACACAGTAAGTGTTAAGGTGATTGAGCCAAATGAGTTGTCTGACATCTTCCCAATGGCAGCATACCCTGTGGCTGGGAAGCGTATGGTTCCCCAGAAGCGTTACATTTATGTTGATATGTAGTGGTTATTAACACTGTCTCTGAAATTCTGGAAAATGCACAATAAGAAATCGTATTTTGTTATCCTGTAATTTTTTGATCTTTGTAGTTTTGCCTTATTACATTATGTTTCAATGCAAAATCTCAAGAGGATGGAAAAAGATCCCTGTTATTTGCCATAGAAATAAATGATTCAAACATTTAGTCAAACTAAAAGAGGACATATGGATGCTCAGATTTGCAGTTTTCACAAAAAGAAGAAATACAATGTGTAGCAGTATGAGTGTTTTCTCTCCTCATCTTGTTTATATTGGTTACTATGGTTTCTGTTCCGTTTCCGTTAATCACCGGTCAGCCGGTACAAAAGCAGTAGTCTGCCCACGGTTCTTCCTCTGCTCTCCCGTCCTCGCTCGTGTTGCTTCCGGGCCAGAGGTTGTGCCCAACAGGTATGGCTGCACGCTGTTCACCTCGCTGGTTGTGTTGTGGCATTATTTTGCTTAAAGCAGCCGTGTTATGTTGTAGGGCGACCGTTGTGTTCTTTTACTTTCTCCTGTGTGTGTGTGCTGCAGTGATGGTTGGCAGTGGTGTCATCTCTCTCTGTGCTATGGTGATTGCTACTTGTTGGCTAATGTGAGTATGGTCACAGGTAAATGCTGGCAGCTGCCTAGAGTCGTTTCTCCTCTTCCTCTTACTGTGTGTGTCTGTGCTGTTAAGCAAAAGGTATGTATATTGTAAAATCCACAATAATTTCGGCATATTTAGCCAATGCTAATTGGCCTACATTGCGTTTGATGATTGTGTTGCTGCCATTTGCCGACGTGGCATTATCCGGTGGCCGTCAGAGGCGCAGCCTGCTTCCCCTGAAAGACTGTGCATGTCCTGTGCAGGACAATTGTCCTGCTTCACACACGGGCCTTCTATCAGGGACTGGTCCCCTCTCCCGCATTGAGTGAATGAGTGTGTGTGGATGAGTGATTGAGTGTGTGTGACAGTGTGGGTTTACCATTATTATTATTTGGATATTGGTTGTAAAAAGTGTTTGCGTACCATTTGTTTGGTTTGATGTGGGGTTTTTGTTTATGTAATTTTCTTGTTCCTGTTTTGGTTTCTTTTTTTTTGGTTGTCTTAGTAATTGAGGGATTTTGTAACTGGATTAACCTTTTTTTTTTTTGTTTGTTTGCTTAGTTTCCTTTACTGTGTTACAAGTTGCTTTACTGGGACAGTTACTGTTTGGTATATATGGGTTATGTTTAAGTTGTGCCCCGTCCCTTTAATTATAGTTCTGTTAAGGTTTGCTTAAGTTTTCTTTCCTTTGGTGTGTGTGTGTGGCAACCCACTAAGTTGTTTTATCCTTTTCCATTTTCAGTTGCTGGAGGCGGTGGTGGCGGTGCTGGTGATCTGGTGGTGGCATCCTCCTGTCCTGTCTTGCTGTGTCCTTGGTCGTGGGTTTTCACTGAGAATGCCTGCCACTGTACTTGGTGATTTAAGTTAATTTTTATCTTCCTTTTGGTGGATCCTTCCCCTGCACTAGCCCTCGTCCATCCACTTAGGCCCCGGCCCTAATCAAGTTTTCCCCTGTTCCTGTGTGAATAAGTTTATATATATATATATATATATATATATATATATATTTTTTTTTTTTTTTTAAAGAGACAAAACAGAAATTGAATAGTGAATAAAACAACATTGTTTTAAACTTTGAACCACGTCTCCTGCCTTGGGTATCAACGAACCCGTGTGCCTTGTGTTTAGAAGAATAATTCCCTGGGTGAAGCTCCCAGAGAGGCGTTGTTGAGCTTTTTCTACTTTTGGTAATATTATTTTCTACATTTGTAACATATATTTGTTTGTTTATTTGCACCACCACCTCGCCACATAAATAAAAAATGTGAAACTCTTAAAATGGTTGAGGAATTGGCTAAATTGTTGGAAATAATGAGGAAAAGTTTAAATCTGAGTAAAATGTACTGTAAGGGTTGGAGAGGTGGAAAAGCCAACGTCAAGACATGAAGAAGCTCCAAATCCATTAGGAGAACAAACTGATGTGTATGAAATAGAAATAAACTGTTGGAGATGTTTAAACACTTCCCTCAAAGGTTTAAAATCATTGAGAGCCTGATTATAGAGAGAGAGAGAGAGTATGTGTGTGCGCGCGCGTGTGTATGAGTGAGTATGTATGAGTGAGAGAGAGAGATGAGTGCGTGTGTGTGTGAGAGAGAGAGAGTGTGTGTTTTTGCATGTGCTCAGAGGTTGCCATGGTGACTTTAACTACTTGTTGAGAAGGGGTCAATGAACCCCTCAAACACCTCCAATTTCAGATGAATCTGTAATTAGTATGAGCAAAGGCTTTATATGGTGAGAACTGTAAGACCTTCCTGACTGCGTCCATGTCATTTTGATGTTTCTAGAGTAATAATTGTTCATTTTATCACGAGTTAGAAACAGGGAGCATTTCTGCTTTTCTTAGAAAACCTGCTCCTACTTTTGTATGGGAGTGAATGGGCAGCAGGGAGGGATCTAGCCCACTCTAGCCTTGAACATTCCGTGTAATACACACCCATTATAAACTTGAATTTTGTCCAAAATTTTAATGACTTTAAACTGTCATAAATCAGAAACTGTTGAAGATATCAATAAGCTGAATTAGATCTGAATAGTTGAAACTTTTGTGAAAGTTTTAAAGGTTGAATAAAGTCTGTAGGTAGTTGAGGTAGTTGAAATTCAATGAAGCAGAAAATTTGAAGAGTTTGAAGACCGTTTCCATTCATTCTTAATGAGAAAAAATTGCAGAGAAAGTTAACCCTTCTACACTGAATGTGTCGTCGACAACACATTCATGCAAGCAGACGTTGCATTACTGTAAATACGCGACGGTTTGTCGGAAAAATTCAAATTGCTTCTGAAAGCTGAGAAGTTGCACTTCACAGCCACTCCCACCACTTTGCCCCCCACCCCCCCACCCCTACACAGACGGAGTAGAGTGTGGCAAAGAAAAAAAAGAGTAGAAAAACAAGCAGAGCAGAGAAATATTCAAAAAAAAAAAAAATCTCTGGAAGATGGCCCTCATGGGTAACAAAGCCACCACTGAGGTTCAGAAATGGACTGGAGAACATTGGAGCAGCTGAAGGAGCAGCTGAAGGAGCAACTTCTGGCGAAGAAAGGTAACATTAGATCGGTTGAATTTCCACGTTGGATGTCTGGATCAATGAAGCTCTCTCTCGATGGAGAGCGCTTAATTCATCCAAAGTGAAACGTGATAGTATTTAGTTTTACTTTATAACATTATTGTATGTGTAAATCGAACAGTGTACTAAGTCAGTAAGTTTGTACAATATATGCGTATTTTTACTTTGTGTAAATGTGCGCATGATGAAATATGGCGCATGTATCTTTTGCAAGGTGACATTTTTAGTACAATGTAGGCTACGAAGTCATGATTGTATGTACATGTATATGTTTACACAGTGTACCATGTCTTTTTTGTACCATATAGTGTGTGTGACAGCTGAATATTTCTCCACTACTTTGAGTTTGTCTTGTGATGAGGGGCAGCCATCCTCAAGTGGGAGACCTGGGAGAGGAAGAGGAAGAGGCAACACTCAGGGCCATAGAGAGAGAGGCCATGAGGACGCTGGAGGTTCTGGTGATGCTGCCAGAGACTGACACTGCTCACCACATCATCCAAGATGGAAGACTGAGGCAGAGCCAGATGATGGAGCCCCTCAACCACCAAGGTTCAGCCCCAGACGCACCCCTGGTGTCCAGCCCCCCACAATATGGGAAACCCACCCCCAGGTGAAATCTTTGAACACTTTTTTGATTCTGCAGTTTTCAAACTACTGTGTGAAAACACAAACAAGAATGCAGCCAAAAACCTGGAGTGAGGGAAAAAGTTTTTCTGGACTGAAATAAGTCCAGAGGAAATGAAAAAATTCATCGACATGATGCCGTACATGTCTTGTGTCAAAAAATCAATGACTTTTGGCGTAGGGAAACAATTTTTCACTTGCCATTCCCCGCCACCATCATGCCCCGAGACCGGTTCATGGCCATTTTAGCAAATCATCGTAAGAGTGACCCAGAGAAATACAGGATCAATGAGGAGAAAAAAGGCACAGAGGATTATGATCGCTTCCATCGGGTCAGACTTCTCATGGAGATGATATCAATGAGGTGCAAGGTCATCTACCACCCAAGATAGCACCTTGCAGTCAGTGAGAGAATGGTTGCAACCAAGGCCAGGCTCAGCATCAAACTATATATGAAGGCAAAGCCAACCAAGTGGGGCTGAAGTTTTTTGTGCTTGCTGACACCAGTAGCTACACCATTGACCACCATCGAGCTCTACACAGGCAAGTCCAACATGGCGTCAGGGAACGGGCTGTCTTTCGATGTTGTGACTGAACTGGTCAATAAAGACTACCTGGGGTCTGGCTACATTGTCTATACAGACAAATTCTATACAAGAAGAAAAAGAAAACTAAGTGTAAAGAAAATGGCCGACAGGAAGAACAATAAGCCATGTCCCAATTCAGCGGCTGCAGCCTTCGGAGGACCCAGCCTACGTGGTCTACGGAGGCAATGCCTTCGGAGGCACCTCTGAAGGTCGCGTCAACGTTGGTAAATGGGACAGTCTGGTCTTCTGCAGTGTCGTATTTGCGCCACCGTCAGTATCCTTGCATATAAAGCGTCACTCCCGTTGCCTAGCAATGTTGAAGTCCACACAGCTGACAGACCATCTAGAATCGGAGGAGAAAGAAAAACAGACAATGGATCCAAGAGTTGAGTCCTCTGAATTCAGGAAAAGAAGGCTGCATTTCTCGGCCGCATTTGGAGGAGCTTTCATATTGAATTGAATTGGGACAGGCCCTGTCGCAGCACTGTGACATAATCAGCCTTCAAATGCCGCCTCCGAAGACTGCAGCCGCTGAATTTGGACACAACTTGTGAATGCTTTCAGTAAACTTGCAGTCAAGACTGCCTAAACCAAGACCAAGACAATACCAAGACCAGAGAGTATCAAGACCAAGACATGACCAAGACCAGTTGAGCTCAAGACCGAGACCAAAAAAAAAAACTAGTTACACCATATTTTGCTATTTCGCATGAGTTGTAGAACATAAGCACCATACTGGGTTCAGCTGCTTAGTTTAAATATGAGATTGTAGTATTTGAACTACAGGGACAACAATACAGAGACAGTGCATGTCTTGTGTGTGAACTCAATATAAATGTTTTCATCAATTGGCCTAGATCAAATATGTGTGGCAATTACATGACCACTATTTCTACACTATTAGGGGACTGACTCTTGAGTGCTGTTAAGGCATGACTATGAACTAGTCCCAAAGTCATCTAACAAAATAATAAGCCTCCAACCCCACCCTGCACCTCAAAAAAAGTCTAATGAATGGGAAATATGTTACTGATTTAAACTGTACTTAATTTGTAGATGAAATGTGACATCATATTAAAGATACACAATTATCAACTTGAAATGCCATAGGCCTAATGCTTAATCAACAAAACAATATGCAAATATTATTCAAGTGATATGAAAATTAAGTGTACAGTCTAAACATCAGGTCTTTGCATTATGAAACCTAAATCCAATCCAGTATGATACATTAACAGATCATTAGACACAACTGGTTGTAAGAATGAGAATACTGGAGTGTTCAGGGTTGGTACTCCTTAAATAGCAAGAACAGAAAACACATTTTAAAGGAATTTGCAAAAGGCTACCTCTGTACTGACTTCACCTTTTGCATAAGTGCACTATGCCTACTCCTGTCAGCCAAATAACTCATGTGTATTGTTAATAAGAAATTAAACCAATCTTAACAGAAAATACACTTCTACTCTATTAGGTCTGATGTTGCACTCAACAGAAAAGACAGATATCATGCATAACATGTTCACAATAATTAACCTTTGATTTGCCTCTTAAGTGACCAGAGAATCTGTAGCCTAAACCATTCTTTGAATTTGACACAGCAAAGCTCATTTAGTAAGGCCACACAGGAAAGGACTTAACCATGTTAACCACATCAAACATTATACATACATGTACCACATCATATACCACATCAAACATTTACTGTCTATGCATCCACGCAGGCATAGACAGTAAAATAAGGCTGCATCGCACGTTGATCATGTAGGCACAAGAGGGAGCAAGGTGTGTGTGTGTGTGTGTGTGTGTGTGATTGCTCTCTCAGATTGACAGACTATGTGCAGTGTAACTGTACCGTTGTCATGGTTTCTACTCTGACATCCTCCTGAGATGGACGAGCATTTTTTGTCATAATGTCAGTCATAATAAATAACTTTGGCTCTTCAGTGAACCATGTGATGTATGTTGTTTTTGTTGTCATTGTTTTATGTCTCTTCTGTGGGGAAAACCTTCAATCATTGTGTTTAATGAAATCACTACTGCAGTATCATAACATGTAATCATCACTGCCCCCATGTGGCCACATTGAAACACTACAGTCTGATATGGACCTGTGCTCGGCCTGCTTGTTTCCGCACATGATGACTCAATATAACTCGTGGTCGATGTTTAACCAATGAACTGTCAAATTAAGGACATTAAAAAATATGGGTTTATGGTGAAAGCAGCTGAACGCCATTGCTGAAGCAATGCTGAATAAGCTGAAGCAATTGTTGAAACAGTGCTGAATTTGCTAAACAAAGTGCTGAAGCAACATTGAAAAGGCTGATGCTAAAGCTGAAATGTATAACTTGTAAGCTGAGAGGTGAATGCCTTTTTAAAGGACTAAAAGCAGTAGAGATGTTAAAAAGGAAGAAGAAAACGTTTCAATCCTGTATGTTGAAGAGCTAAAATGTGCAGTATGTATAATGTTTGATGTGGTTAACACGGTTAATTCCTCTCCTGTGTGGCCTTACTAAATGAGCCTATCATGCAACTACAGCTGCTATTACCCAATATCTGTTTTGCTGTGTCATATTCAAAGAATGGTTTAGGCTACAGATTCTCTGGTTACTTAAGAGGCAAATCAAAAATTAATTATTGTGAACACACATGAATAATACACATGAATACACATGAGTTATTTGGCTGACAGGAGTAGGCATAGTGCACTTATGCAAAAAGGTGAAGTCAGTACAGAGGTAGCCTTTTGCAAATTCCTTTAAAATGTGTTTCTGTTCTTGCTATTTAAGGAGTACCAACCCTGAACACTCCAGTATTCTCATTCTTACAACCAGTTGTGTCTAATGATCTGTTAATGTATCATACTGGATTGGATTTAGGTTTCATAATGCAAAGACCTGATGTTTAGACTATACACTTAATTTTCATATCACTTGAATAATATTTGCATATTGTTGTGTTGATTAAGCATTAGGCCTATGGCATTTCAAGTTGATAATTGTGTGTCTTTAATATGATGTCACGTTTCATCTACAAATTAAGTACAGTTTAAATCAGTAACATATTCCCATTCATTAGACTTTTTTGAGGTGCAGGGTGGGGTTGGAGGTTTATTATTTTGTTAGATGACTTTGGGACTAGTTCATAGTCATGTCAGTCCTTAACAACACTCAAGAGTCAGTCCTCTAATAGTGTAGAAATAGTGGTCATGTAATTGCCACACATATTTGATCTAGGCCAATTGATGAAAACATTTATATTGAGTTCACACACAAGACATGCACTGTCTCTGTATTGTTGTCCCTGTAGTTCAAATACTACAATCTCATATTTAAACTAAGCAGCTGAACCCAGTATGGTGCTTATGTTCTACAACTCATGTGAAATAGCAAAATATGGTGTAACTAGTTTTTTTTTTTGTCTCGGCCTTGGTCTTGGTCTTGAGCTCAACTGATATTAGTCATGACTTGGTCTAATTTCGTTGGTTTAGGCGGTCTTGACTACAGTCTAATTGATGGTGAAAATAAGCTGAGTATGCAGAAGGTTTTGGTCTCATCCTCTCATCATCCTGTGATGTGTTCTCATGATGTAGGCCATCATTTTCCCACAGTGCTTGGGAACTTGATTGTTTCATGATAATTTGACGTGGCTGTGGTTTATTCACATTTACTTTATAAACATGAAATTGTGTGGTCATAGCAAAGATAACAGCCCTACAAGTTACATAAATGTTAAAAATATCCCTCCCCCAACCAGGCGAGTCGCAGGAGATATGGTCAGAATGGCTTCCTTCCTTAGCTACAACACACAAGTTGACCTTTTAGCTATAAAGTGTCATCTCCTTCTACTAAGTACTTAAAGAGGAACTATGTAGGATATCCATGGCTATGCTACATTTTACATTCAACTACTACATCTCAAACAAAACCATCCAACTACTAACAAAGAGTTACATGTAACCTAAATTAAATAAACCGAACAATATGTAACTTTAATATTCACGAAAGGAAATAATTTTTTTTAAAAAGGAAAGAGACAGGTGAGCCAACTCAGCTTCAACAAGACTGCCATGGCGTGGCCACCTATGACGGTGCGATGCCTTCACACTGGACCTTAAGCTGTAGCCACATACAGAGAGCCAAGACAGTATGGACGTTCTACGGTCCACAATTGGAGCTGAGGTAGGACAGCAGCTTGATATGGTGGCCGATAATCGGAGCGCCCCAGGACGCCAACTAAATAGGTGCAGTACTAGAAGAGTGGGAGCTGCTACTTACTGCAGCTCCCACTCTGAGGTCTACTCTAAACACTGCGACGTGCCCACCAGAACTGCTCACTCCCTCCGGCCCACTGTCGCTGACCGTGCTTGGTGATACAACGGGGAGACGATGCTGGACCAATGCACCAAATGCACAGCAGAAGCAGAGAGAGAGAGGTGACCAACACACCTGGTTTAATTGCTCCGCTAACAATTAACAGAGCGTGAGCTGGCACAGTGCCATGCGGTGGCCGGAAGGGAGATGGACACTCACTTGCACACTTGCAAAGGATTCTCAGGTATATTAAAAATGAACATCTTATTATGGCTATGTCTTCATAATATATATGTCATAATTTACATGCATTTGAGCTCATGAGTTACTGGACTGTGTGTAAAATTAGTTGCAATTCTTAGTGGAGATATATTATGCCATTTTCCACAAATTAAAATAGTTCCAGGTGTCTTAAAGACATGTCTGCGACATGCTTCAGTCAAAACACCCCAAGGATCAGACATCACAGCTCTTTTCATCAGCTCAGAACAGCCCTGTTCAGTAGGGCTGGTTTCGATGCCTGTGCCTTTAAATACAAATGAACCACTGCTTGCAATCCCTTCTACCAGTACCGCTACTCACAGGTAGGGGTGGTATTAAGTAAATTCGAAAACTAATGACATCACTGAATGACAACTGAGGGAACACAGGCATTTAAACCTGTGGAGCCTGCAAGTTACAGATATTTTTGTCAATTCTCACATTTTGGGGGCCAGAAGGCAAGACAAACATGCAAATATATGTTAAAGAGCCTTCAAAAAGTGATGATATGTCCCCCTAAAATCATTGACATTTTTACTCAGCCCTTCACCTTAAAGCAGAAAGTCTACACTTCCTTGTTTCATTTCAATCCACTGTGGTGGCATACAGACACAAAACTATAATAAAACTCTGTCACTATCCAAACATTTCCAGACCTAACAGTACACTACATGTGTGTGTGGAGAGAGAGAGAGAGAGAGAGAGAGAGTAATATGTGAGAGAATGATATTAGCTATATATGAAAACAATAATGAATTATTTCTCAAACAGCCTCTCATAGATTCTGATCTGAGTAGATACAGAGTTGAGGGACCATATGTGTCTTTCTCTCTTTATTTGTTCATTATTTGTTTAACATTTATGACAGGGACAGAGATATTAATGAACATTTCAGTATATATGCCAAATTCAGCCAAAAGGTAGTTTCTATCTGTTGTCCCTGGTAGATCTATCTATCTATCTATCTATCTACTGAACAGTTAAGACTGCAGGCAGCGGTCCACACATGCATGCATCAAAGCACATGCGACACACAAAACACAAGTTAGCAAGCAGTGCATCAACAAATCCAAGTCAATCATGCATCTGGACATCCCTTCAAGTAACGTGCAGGCCAGGCATTCACTGGGGAAAAAAACAACCACCCTAGAGCATACAAAAGACAGCACTGAAGCACGATCACACAAGACGGCACTGAAGCACGATCATGGAAACAGCATTTGAAGAAAACAAGAGGACATAAACATCTGACATTAACAAGCGGGTGCAGCTGACAGAATGTTCAATGCTGGCAGATTGGTCACTAATCATCCACTGTTTTAAGTGAGATTTAAATATTATCTTTAACTGCTCCACAAAGATCCTCCTCTCTCAGACACAAACAGGCCTGATTAAACAGTAAAACACTCAATGATGCAGTTTCATGTTAAAAATTATAAAAAATCAGTGAGAAGTGATGAAAACATTTGAGATAATACAACATATTGAAGGTATATTTAGTTTAGACATTTTGATATGGTAAAGTTGTTGTTCTTTAAGCCTCACTAACATGCACTATCATTCATCTTTCAGATTTGAATTTACATTTTCCACAGAGCCGCATTTTAAACTGACCCACAAGTCTCACCAGCATTGCAGTGGTGAATGCAACACAGCAGGGCTGCGTTAACCAGCTGTGTCACTGCATCTGTGCAGATGTTCAGTGTTGTTTCAGCAGAGATGAATGGAGATGCTCCACTTCCCCCTCTCGTGTCAGATATCTTCCTCCTCCCTGCTGGATTCCTCTTCCTCCCATTCTCCTCCGAGCAAAGCAGCGTGGGTGGAAGACACACAGAGGCACGTGTGCAACAATTGTGTGCACAACATGTCAAACTCGATTGCGTTTACAAGAAGTTAACAGAGCCAAAGAAACCAGAGAAACCAGAGGCTGCTACTTTCAGTACGGAGATTCAACTTCATTTAAGTTCATGCTTAGTTTTATCCAGATCCTGAACTAATGCATATACTGTATGAAATATAAGTCTTTATATATAACTTAAACAATTCCCTGAAAAGCAGTCAGTTGAGCTCTGAAGGTGATAAATGATAACAAATGATGTGACCTCCAAGAAAGTAGCTTTCTTGCATTTTCCATCTAACACAATTTAGAACTTTTCTGACTTTAAAATACTAATAAGTTCTAAGTGATAGAAACTCTTTTCCTTCACCTATCATAGTCATATGTAAAAAAAAAAAAAGCATGGTTTGAGTGGTTGAAAATGAAAATGCTGATTGTAGTTTTCATTGTAGTTTCATCGGGAAATTTTTCATATCTCAGAACAGCAGAGACACTGTCTTGATCACTGTCGTGTGTAGATAATCCCAACAAACTTTTAAACCAAAGTATACTATTCTATTACATTTACATAAATACATTTGCTAATTATTAAAGCTGCCAAGTTACCAATTATAAGCTAATTGTATCATGTTTATGAAGCAAGTAATGAAATGCTGTAAGTTTTAGGCTACTTGGTATCAGGTGAAATCTCTACAGAAATGTGATAATATATATATATATAACAGTGTGATATGTGAAATGTGGTCTACTGGTACTCACAGCATCATTTTCAGCCTGAGCAGCTGTAAACCTCCACCTGCTGAGAGAGAAGCAGACAGCAGACAAACACAGTCAGAGAGCAGCTGGTCAACAGTGGGGCATTTAGCAGCTAAAGACGAGCTGGTGGAGATCAAACACAGAAATAAAAAAGAGGAAAGCACTGACTGAGATTCATCAGGTGACACAGACCCCACAACACAAGGACTGTGAAATGTCGATCTGTACCTTTAAACCTGATCTCCCTCAGATAGTTTAAACACTTATGGCACATTACTGCAGGAACTCACTTTTACTTCCAGTGCTTCTAGTATCTGAGATAACCTCAAAATTTCCATTGATATGATTACCTTGGTTTTAAGAGCTCATCACTATAGGTTGTTGCTAGAACAAGGTTCCAATTAATCATGTCACCATGGATAAAAAAAAAAAAAAAAAAAAAAGGCGGGTGGCAGAGGGGAGCAACTCATCAGCTTGGACTTAAGTGAGGAAGTGAGGAAGGGGCTTGGGAGACTAAAAGTGGAAAGTGATAATTTCTGTCCAGAATCAGTCTGAAACACATCTGTTATCAGCTGAAAACACAGACAATCAGGAGGACAGACAGAGCTGGAGTGAAACAGAAGACACTCACTGTATTGGATAGAAATAAATTCAAGTCTTGTTAGAGTGAACAGTATCTACTGAATGTAGTCATCTACAAACACACCATTTCATCAAGGAGCTATATATAAAACTGTGGCCAAATATGTATATGAATATGTGCGGTGAGTTATTATTTCTCAGAGAAATGTCATGTATGGCGTGTGAGCGTGTGAACCTATTGAAATGCATGCATCTCACACTCATGCATGAGACTTGAGAGCCTGCTTGCAGAAGAGGCATGCAGGCATGTGGTTGGTGGTTATATACTTTGCAGCACCATGCTGACAGGAATTCTTCACTTGGGTTCATGAAAAATGGGGACTAAGAGGGGAGTTAACACTGTGAAATGGTCATGGTTTGTGAACCAATCCTGGATCTGAGCAGCCCAATGGAAACTAACATTATCCACGATGACAATAAAGTTCAGCTGCTCTGGCCTGTCCTGCACAACTACATGATGTAGTTGGCCAGAAATGTGATGTTGTGGTTTGTTGTAGGGGATTATGGTATTATAGGGGTTTTGATTGTCTTGAGAATTTGCACATGGTTACTCAGCTCTCTGTTGCTAGCAAAAAGTTACGTTCCACAGGCAGTGTCTTTAGCTCGCCCAGCTATACAATTCAACAAAACTACACTTCCGAACCGTGTTGTGAAAAAGAAAAAATATAAAAAAACGCTTTATTACTCGGTTTCAAAGTATAATTCCACTGACTTACAAATGAATGTGGCTGGCTAAACACTTTCTGTAACTAACTACTAATCACTGAAAGGAAGATAAGAAAACTGTTTGCTTCCATAGCTCTCAAGCACTCCCGATCGTTATCAAAACCAACAGAATATCCAGCGCACATATACGATCTTAAAGGGCGAGTACACTTTTTATCACATGTACCAAATCACATAAAATATGTTTTTAACATTTTTATC
>JAFELL010001561.1:0-43022 GCA_019059645.1 Caranx melampygus | reverse complement strand
CAGGTTTGTTTCTGAGACTCCACGTTCCCTTTAAAACCTTCAGCTGCAGATTCAGCACTAAATTCACTTAAACCTTCATTAAAGCCTCCAACTGCAGAGAGACACACACACACACACACACACACACTGCAGGCTTCATACCTCTGCGCAGTGTGTGTGTTTCTTTACATATTTGGCAGCGCTCAGTGTTTCTGCAGTAAATTGTCCTTCAGCGGATCAAAGTCAGTGCGGTGGAGTCCACAGTGAGCGAGGCCCTGCATGTGTATCGGACTCAGAGTGTGTCCAGAATTAAAGTCCTGTTTGGAACATTTTGCTCTGCACTTGACTCCAGTCAAGTTTAATTACGTCACAGAGCTCAGAGCTGCAGCAGCAGCAGCAGCAGCTCGGCTCGGTCCGAACTCTGTTGTTTCACAGTGAAGGAGGTGCACGACGCTTCACCTCCACAGAGATCACAGGCGGCGCCTCAAAGAGCGTAGGTGGCATCCGTCACACTGGAAGGTGGAGGAGAGGCAGCGCGAACGCTTCTGTTTGAAGATGAATTGTAGGTGAAGCTATAAACATGTCAGAGGACCAGATCTGACCGAGCTGACGCCCAAGATCTACAGGATCAGGACCAAACTGGTGTGGGACGTCTGGATCAACCAGTGCAGGGACATCATTTCTTTATGAAACCAGACGGTTTCGTTTCACTGCAACAACTGCTTGTTATCAGCAATGTACACACACACAACACTGATCTGACTGAGACAGGCTCAGATCAGACGACTGGAACATGTGAAGACATATTGAAGTGTTCAGTTCTTCTTCCTGTGCGAAGACGTCCGACCGATGAACAGCTGACAGCTGTTCCCTCTCTGTCAGATTGCTGCTTCAGTCTCTCAGAGGTGAACGAGCCAGAATGACAAAACACGTTTCATTCAGATCGTTCTGGGCAGAACTTCACGCTGAACCTACGGCGCTTCACCTCCTCCACCTGCAAAACACCACACTCAGTCCACGACTCGTGAAGCCGCAGATGTAGTGGAGCAGAAACAAAGTGCTCAGACATGCATACTAACTTCTGCTGCTCTCTCTGGCAGCGCTGAGTCTCAGTCTGGGCAGGGATTCAAACCGACCACCCTGTGGGACCTGGCAGCCTGTCAGCTGCGGCCGCTGCCTGGCAACAAGCGCCGGTTCAATCCCTGAGGCGGAGCTGCAGTCACAGAGGAGACCAGGCCAGTTCATGAAAAACAAAAGCTCTGCCAGAGGGAGGTGTGAGTCAGCGGGTCAGCGGCTCGCTGGACTGACGACTGAAATGAACAGAAACGCTGTAAAGAACGAGTTGAAACTCCACCACAGTCGTTTATGCCCGTCTTTATTCTCCTGCACCTGTAAGTACTTCCTGTGTCGGACCACAGACAATCATTACGAGGTCAACGGTGTTAAACTGTGGTTTATTTCCTGGGAAATCTAAGCACAACTTCCTGTTCCCAGGAAAACAGCCACAGGAAATCAGACTTTCTAACATACTGAACGTGTCTGATGTGACGGCAGCGAGCATCATTATGCTACTGCTTCATAGCTAACGTTAGCATTAACAGCCATCCCCAGAGGAGCAAAGCAACACCACTGTTTTACTTCTATATTCTATCACTTCTTTATTCACTTGCTCTCTGATGTTAGCATGCTAACACGCTAGCTCTGGTTTGTCAGCCTGAGTCACTACAGTTGGCAGCTCAGGGGGACATATTGCAACCACTTGCATTGTGGCTAGGACTGCTATATAATGCTAACATCTATGTAGCATTAGCAACCTTGACAAATAGCCCTGTGGGCAGAGCAGTGCTTCGTTACGACTACACGTCCAACATCAGATTTAACTTGTGAACAGCTGCTGCAGTTATAAACCTGAGGTCAGCAGCGCAGAGATCAGTCACTCTCCTCACCTGACGATGAACAAAGGGATCAAATGATTCCCGTACAGTCGCTCTCTGCTCCCAGAACAGGAGACAAGAAAAAACTCATGAATGGAGATGGAAATATATTTAGTGGGATTTTGCAGCCTGATCAAAGCCGCGGTCTCCGCTCTGCACTGGAATCAGACAAACCTCTGCTGAGCTGCTCTTTCATTAAACACGACAGTTTACGTTTGATTTTTGTTCTGCTGCTCTGACAGGATTTCACCCTTTATCCATCTGGATGTTAATGTTAGAAACGGGTCAGCGAGTTTTCACTTTTCATCAAACCCTTAATCTGCTACTGGTGGAGTTCGTTCAAGCTCCTGACAAATAGAAAATATAATTCATGTCACACTGGAGAGGTTTCGGTTTGGTGGCGACAGATTCAGTGAAAGTGACGAATCCTTGAGGCGTCTGGAAAAAAATCAAAATGACGACTTCTGCGGGTTTTTTTTTTTTGTTTTTTTTTAAACCACACACCGGTCTTCATTAGTCGTCCCATCGTCTCCCGTCTAGGTTGTTTTTGTTTTGTTTTTGTTTACCAGGTTGTAGACAGTTTATTTTAACATGGGGGACTATGGAGACTGACTTACTCTAGTGGACAGAGAGGAACTGCAGTGACTTAAGTTATCGCTGTATTATGACCAGAAGACACTGTTCTTCACTGCAGTATTGTGCATCCTCTACCTCACTACAGCTCCATAGCCTCTGCCAGTGAAGGTGGGGGCAGGGTCTGTAGCCTGAGAGGCAAACAACAGGCCCTGAAACACTCGCTGCTGCTCATCAAGCTCAATTGGTGAGTAATAATTCTAGGTGACACAGATGGACATGACAACTGTGTGTGTGTGTGGGTGTGTGTGTGTGTAGCTACAGAGCTTTGTTTGTTTCTGGCTGCTTTGACTCCCACTGGTCAAAAGCCACTTAATGCAGGTAAAGTGGCACCTTGTTAAATGCAGATCAGTGTTTGTAGCAGCAGCTCTGCCGGTGTCTTGCTCCAGGGAACCTTCAGGGGAATTTTCTGCTGCGCTACAACAAACAGCATTAGGGGAACGGTACCAGTGACACAGCGGCGCAGCAGACACCTTTTTTAAAATCTGAACTACATTACAGTCACATGGCATTTTGAAGATAACGTTACTCGCAATTTCAACTTATTATGCAGTGACACTGGGAATTAAAACGAGAGCAAATGACAGAGTGGGCAAACCCTGGTGTTTTCTGTCTCAGCACCTTCTTCTTCTACACACCCCCCCCCCCCATCACTCTCTCTCTCAGAACAAAGCAGATCTGTGCCTTTGATCATCCTCCTCTCCTCTCCTCCCTCTGTCTGACCCTCGCTGAAAATATTCATCCCTCTCTTCAGCAGAGGACTGAATCTGATTCAGGCTGTTTGGATGGAGCTCCTCACAGCTCCATGACATCCAACAAGAAACAAGTCTTGTTTGTCATTTGGCACAAAGACTGTTTACATCCACACATCTGTGAAACTGTAAAGACTTTCACGGTTTCTTCAGCCCTGACGAGCTGAATTTCGAAATGAACACTATCAACAACAGTTGCGACAAACCCTCAACCCTCCTGCTTAATTAATCTTTTGTGTGACTCGCGGTAGGTCTGGATTCAGCTGTGGCCACCGGCCAAGTGCTGCTAAGTTTTCCAACTTGATTTTGGATGTAAGCCTGTGCTGCAGAATTAGGGACCAGCAGGTCTTGAAAGGCGGCTGGACCGTTTGGAGCTTGGATACGACACCAGCTGGATCCAGAATGAAAAACATGTTGCATCTGACCATGAGAAGATGTGGTAAGAGCTTGGAGCTGAGACTCTTGTCTGACAGCCAGGTTGTTGACTTGTGGACTCTTGTGTTGGGACAAATGTGTTGAGAACCATCCAGGTTGGAGAATAAAGGCCTTTCTGAAGAGCTTTACATCAACTGGATTACATAGGAGGACTGTGGCCAATGGGTCTGGCTTTAGATGATTGGTGCATAGTTCTGGACAAGGTGAAGACCCTCAGGTGGTACCCAGGCTGTAGAGTCTGGGACCAAACTGGACACGTGCTACAACCTCGCAGTGTCTGGACCAGGGTCAAAGACCAGGTTCTCCAAAGGCCTAGACAGGTGGATCCACCTGGAAGCTTGATGAGGACTTCAAGGCCAAGTAGCACAAAACACCTCAGGGACCAAAGTGAGGAGGAAAACCTAAAGGTACTTCTGACTCATGGTGAAGAGGAGACACCATCAACACAGCAGTGGTTGAAGTTGAAGTTGAAACGTGTCAAGCTCCATACAACACCATGAAGCAGCCGTGGAAACATCAGACCTTAAGGTTCATATTGAAGTAGATAACTTCAGGTGTTTGTGCACCTGGCCCCTCCCTCCTGACGCTCTGCGGCTGAAGACTGATTCACTGTCTGATTTTCTCTGCGGAAAACATCAACAAATCAATGAAAATGGCGCTCGACACTCCAACGGAGGTCGACCTAATTACAGAGAGGAACCAGCCAAATATCGTTATTACCATATCAGTCACTGATAATGCTGATGAAAATGCAAATCAGTCTGAGACGCTGGAGGAAACTCCAACGTGTGAGAGTCGAGCTCCGGCTCTCCTTGTTTATCTGCACATCTGATTTTACTGGTGGCTCCTTTATTACTTTTAACTGTGTGATTTTACTTTCTTTCTTCCTGGTTGTGGTCCTGAAACGTTTCGTTTTGTGAATGTAAAACGCAGTCAGAGATGAATTCTGATGACTTTTATTGAGATCCGACTCGTTACGAGATCTGTCGTTAGAAATTCATGAGGCAAACTGCATTTTTTTTTTTTTTCAAGTTCTGTTCCAGTTTTTAAAAAAAAAAATGAGTTATTTGCATAGAAACAAAGCTGATAACTGAGATTTATGTGACTGACCACCGAGGATTATTATGGTCTGTAACCCGTCAGAGGGGGAGGGGCACAACGTTAGAGATGAGACACAAAGACAGATCTGTGTGGAGAGACAGTTTGTCAGAGAGACAGCGAGTGTGTTCAGCTCCATGACTCTGATCATCCTCTTTATATTCTTGTTTTCCTGACAGTCCTGCCACACTCTCATTATTCACTTGTGTGTTGTGTGTGTGGTTGTGTGTGTGTGTGCAAGATGTTTAAATTGCTATATAAAGCCAGCTGGCAAAACCAATCTGTCACATCCACAAAAGCTTTGATTTACAACAAAAAACAACACAGTTCAGTCAACGTTAGTGTGTGTGTGTGTGTGTGTGTGTGTGTGTGTTTGATGCGTTGTGTCAATTAAAAAGAAACAAAAGCAGAAATGAATCAGAGCAAGACGTTCAGCCTGAGAGAGACAAAACGAGCTCAGGTGAGCGTTGAGAGCTTCAGCACCGTCAGAAACCTTTAAAAACCGCAACTCTACACGACGTAAACATACAAACAACCATGAATTAATTATCGTTTATTTTAAATAAAATATGACAGAAGTGCAGTGGAAGGGTTGAACCTATATATATAATATATATGTATCTGTATTATTTAAAAGAGAAAACCAGGACTCGTGTGTGTGTTTCTATTATTGTTGACAAAGCCTGTGTTTGAAGTGTAAAACAGCTGAAGTGCTGTAGGGACTATTTTCAGCAGTGGATGAATACATATTTGGCGTCGTACTTAACGTTATGGCAGCAGGGAACTGTATAAACACACCCAATCAGTTTTAAATTCAGAGCTTCTCAGAAATATTGATTGAATCGATTCTGACTTTAATTGATCTTCTCCTCCTAAACAGCCTTCCCGGCTGCTGATGAGGACTATTCCCAGCAGTGGATGATACATTTTCGGTGCTCTTGTTAGTGTTCGTGAAGCAGAGCAATAATAAATACATCTGTTTGTTTTTTTCTTACTTCACTGCCTTGAAATAATTGACTGGATTTAATATTTCAAAATGTTTTAAAACAGCTGGAGGCTGCTGTGTTCGGGACTATTTTCAGCAGTGGATGAATACATCCTGGGTGCCTCAGTTAGCTGTCATGGAAGCAGAGCAATATATAATATAAATACATCGTTAGTTGTAGTTACAGCTTCCTGGAAATCACTGGTTTAAGTTAAATATCTGGGAAAAAAAAAGTCAAGCAGTTATTTTTGCAGGGACTATTTTCAGCAGGGATGGATACACATTTGGTGCATTAGTGAGTATTTGGGCAGCAGGAAGGGTGTGTGGGACGGAGTTAAAATAGACTATAGTGGTGTGTGTGTGTGTGTGTGTGGTGATGCAGGAACATGTCACCCGTTTGCAACCAGTGCAGCTCACTGATGTTTTTTTGAGTAGTTTTCTGACACAGTGGCGCGCCGAGCCTCAGAGGTTGGACTTCCTTTAAAGACCAGAAGAAGAACACAGAACAGGGACGTGTGATAATATTATGACAGTGGATTATACATTTAATACACTTTATATCAAATTATCCACTATGGCGTCTCACAGGGTGTGATTTATTCAGAACGGAAGTGAAACCGCGACACTGACGTTTACTTTTGTTTGTGTTTTGATATTCACGACGTTACAGCAGCAAATTATAATGTAAAGTGTTTATCCACAGTTCACACACACACTCAAGTGGATTATGACTGAAGTATCAGGGTGTTTGTGCTTCATTATATCTGTGTAGCAAAGAGGTGTGGTGTGTGGGTGGTGTGTGTGGTGTGTGTGTGTGTGTGTACACGTGTTCTCCTATCTTTGTGAGGACGGCATTGAATCAGAGATGTTCACGGGGCGAGGACGTTTCGAGCCGCCGTCACGACTTCAAAGGACAGTTTTTGGGTCCAGGTGCGAGTCAGGTGTAGGCTAGAGGGGCGGGGTCATGCAGTGTCATGGGGACAGTTAAGGTAATTGGCTTGGGAATGCATTATGTTAATGAACGTCCTCACAGAGACAGATGCACAAGAATGTGCGTGTGTGTGTGATAGTATGTGTGTGTGTGTGTGTGTGTGTCATCGCCTACTGTGAAGTCGCTACAGGAGTGTGTTCAGCCTCATTAATATGCCTCACACAGACACATGGAAAACACACACACACAACAGACACACAGGGCGTTAGATGTTTGTTTATGGTCTGTTAATTAGCTTCGGACATGAGCAGGAGGCAGCACAAACACACACACACACACACACACACACACACAGAGCTATATATAACTGTATTCTTCTCACACATTATTATTGATCGCTCAGCCTCGTCCTTCAGCCGCGCAGCAGCACAGGAGCCTGTAGACGCTGGTGTTCACACAAACATTTCACCTTAACTTCAGACAAATCAAAGTTTCACGACTTCTACTTTAAGTTTTAGCTTTTAAACAGTGTGTGTGTGTGTGTGTGTGTGTGTGGGATTTAGTGACACCTAGTGGTGGGGGTGAAGACTGTAGCCCAGCCGAGTACGTACAAACTGCCCTCAGCGGGAACAACAACATTTGGTTTGTCCACTCTGGCTCCTGTAGAAACTCAATGACCACTTCCTATATAGCAAGAGAGGCTAACTCTAAGCTAACGTCAACACAGTGTTTTCAATATGCTAATGAGACGTTAATCATGAATATTGTCCTAAATCCTTCAAACCTTTAAGAGTTAAACATTAATTTAACGCTTTATACAACAACAACAACAACAACAACAACAACAACAACAACAACAACACTATGTACAGTTGTGAATGTTAATTAATATGTTTATTCATGTTTATAACTCACAGACTAACTGGTATCAGTGTAGAAAGGATGATTTACACTGGATGAGTTCAGGATTGAGTCATGTTCATCAGTGTGTAGCTGTTTCCAACACTTCTGCCCAGGTGTGAGGTTTCCTTTAATATTGAACACAGTCTCTTATAAATAAAATAAAGTGAATGGTGCAACCGGCTCATTTGTTTACAGCATCATCTTGCCGCAGTGTTGTGTGATGCACAGGTCCACATATTTACACCTGTGTACTGTTTACTGTTCTACCACCATCACCTCCTCTGTCTTCAGAGGCCAGACGGACCGCGGCGTGGAGCCGTAAAGTCATTGACCTACACATGCAACAGAAAACACATGAGCATCCACAGCTTCGTGTCTGGATCATATAACCACAGATAAAATGGTGGATAAACAGACTATCACATGTTTAAACCCACCAAGAGTGAAGGCCAAGCAGGCACACCGCTCACCCTGCAGAAAGCACCTCTGGCCCACATCCCAGCTGTTTACCACAGGTACAAAGACCGTCCTCGTCCAGCACTGCATAACATGGATAATAAAATCATATATATATAAAAAAAACACCAAATGTTGACAAAAGCAGCCCAAATTTCATCTACCGCCCAATGCAATTTTCTCCCGCCTGATGTAATCAAAAGTAGCCCAGTGGAGGAGGTGTTTACACGGCGGTGGAGGAGATGAACCATCCATTATCCTCCAGCATTCATAACGCTCACACGTCCCCCGACACAACCTCGACCTCATCCACATAACGTGTATAAACAGAAAAGAGACCGTGATAATAAACAAGTTTCTAGAATTTAAAAAACTTTCCAGATCAACAACAACATCACCAGTGAAGTTGGGAGGAGGAAGGGCAGCCGGGAAACAGCTGCAGATGGAAGAAATAAATCTGTGACTCCAGACTGAACTGATGGAGGAGGAGGAGGAGGAGGAGGAGGAGGAGGAGGGCTGTGAGTGTTAACGTGAGTCAAATGTAAAAGGATGAAATAAAAAGAAAGAGAGAGACAGACAGAGAAGAGAGAGAGAGAGAAGGTGAAGGAAAAACAAAGAGAGAGACAGGTGGAGAGAGAGGGAGCAGTGGGATGATTTATGGCTCCTTGTATTCTAATGAACTCTATGCAAACATGGTCTGCAGCAATGAATTATCTACTTTGAACCAAAACACTGCGGAGGAAATATACACCCTGACAGCCTCAACACACACACACACACACACACACACACAAACGATGTGTGTGTGTACTCCTGCATTTCTGTTGTAGTGAGGACCTACTGTACATGTCAACACCGGCCTGTGTGTGTGTGTTGTGTGTGTCTGCTGCAGCACATCTGTTGCTGCTCAGCCAGAAGCAGTGGTGACACACTGTGAATTAAATTTCTTATTTTCATAAAGCTTTATTTTATGTTCTTAAACGACTCGGCATCATGAGCCACATTCAAATCTGCAGAAAAAAGTGTAAATTTCTGCATTATGAAGTGGAGCTGCTCAATTTTTCAGAGCAGCGGGTTGTTAAGATGAGACAGGAGCATGAAGCATGGAAGCTGTCACCGCTAAACGCTTTTGTCACAGTGAGGAGAGCAGGAAGTCACAGATCCAGGTGGAGAGGGAGAAGTACGTGAGTCAGAACCAGCGCTGAGCTCTCTGTTGTACAAAGACACGGCAGCTGGGAGAGGACGGGTCGGTGCCGAAGATCAGAGACAGGCGGTCCCTGCAGAGGTCGCTCTGAGATAAAAACCTTCCACCTGTTCACTCGACCCACATTTACCTCGTCCTCTGAAACCGTCAGCAGCCTGTCACAGGAACGACCACGAACTTCCCTGATATTCAACAGACAGATATTTAGCGCTGCCTACCTGGATCAGACCGTAGAACAGCTGCTGTATGTTTGAGTCTCGTCGGTGAGGTTCTGGAGACCACCACAGAACCAGTACCAGCCGCTCAAACCAGCCTTCGGCCCTGGTTCTTCTGGATCTTAGAGCTGCCTTTGATGCCATTAATCAAGCTGGTCTCTCGGGAATGTTTGTAATGTGGGTGAGAGACGTCTGATTGGCGTCTCAGGTGTCCCACAGGGCTGTGTTTTAGGTCCCCTGTTTTATTTTAACCCACAAAATCTTCACACAGGAACAGAAGTGTCAGTTCAGACAACGCCCAACGTCACATGTCTCTATCCCTCTGTTACTCTCGTATTGATGTGCTGCAGAAATCAGCTTCTGTCCTCAACATTTCAGGTCAGAAGTTTTGCTCCACAACTTGCTGACGTCACAAAAAAAAAACACAACAACCCTGAAACAAAAGTGAATGTTTGGTTGAAGGTGAGTAGATTTGCTGTCCATCATGTGTCTGAGCTGCAGACTTCAGCTCCTCCACTGGTTTTTATCACTGCCACACATGCAGCCATACAATGTGTGACTGCTGTCAGCCTGCCAGAACACACACACACACACACACACTGTTATTTCCTTCTGCATATGGTCGAATTAATGTGTGTGACTGAGAGAGAGAGAGAGAGAGAGATCAACAGATGAAGTGTGAATCTGTTTGCTGAGTCTCGTCTCGTGTTTCTCTTTGTCTGTTTTAATTAACCGACAGACGACCGAGAGGAATCAACTGAGAGTACCTCCTGATGACACACCCCGGGCCGGGTGTGTGTGTGTGTGTGTGCTCTTTTTACTGTCGGTCCGACACATGTCTAAGGCGATGGCCACATCTGGACACACGCTTATACAAAAACCACAAACATCTGTGCACATCTGGGCTCGAATCTACATCTGACCTGCACGTCACCTGTGTTACACGCATCACATCACATCACATCACATCACATCACATCGGACGCACAGGAAGCTACAGCTAATTAGAATCACAGGGACGGGTCACGAGCTCCTGAACGATGTCAACATGTCTGCTCCTCTCTATGTGGACGACACTGTGTTTCACAAACCAACATCACTTTGGTTCTGGTTCTGTTCGGGTTAATGAGGTCACGTTTGGAAAAGATCACCACCTGGGTTTCAGGAACTACTTTATTAACGTTAGAGTCTATTGTCACCATGGTAACGATAATGATCAATAGAATACAATAACCCATAATATCTTATTAGGAGACTAAATAACCACAACATCGTGCAGAGGGAAAAAGGGCATCAGGTCTAAACCCATTGTGTGTCGGCCCCTGGTGGCCATCGACCGCACTGCAGCTCACATCAACATCTGTGTTCATCCCAGTGTCTGAACTGATCTGCTGTGTTACTGCGTCTGTGTGTGTGTGAGAGCTGACGGAGGACAGCATCCTGTCTGTTCACGTTTCCCTCTACATCTTCTCCATCTGTTCACCTGAGCACAACAAGCAGCAGCAGCAGCAGCAGCAGCTCCAGCAGCAGCAGCAGCAGCAGCAGCTCCAGCAGCAGCAGCAGCAGCAGCTCCAGCAGCAGCAGCTCAGCAGCAGCAGCAGCAGCAGCTCCAGCAGCAGCAGCTCCAGCAGCAGCAGCAGCAGCAGCAGCAGCAGCAGCTCCAGCAGCAGCAGCAGCAGCAGCAGCAGCTCCAGCTCCAGCTCCAGCAGCAACAGCAGCAGCAGCAGCAGCAGCAGCAGCAGCAGCAGCTCCAGCGCAGCAGCAGCAGCAGCTCCAGCAGCAGCAGCTCCAGCAGCAGCAGCAGCAGCAGCTCAGCAGCAGCAGCAGCAGCAGCAGCAGCAGCAGCAACATATATCAGTAAATTATCATCAGAATCAGAATCTTCCATTGACTCAATGTGACCTGGACTGATCCCTGATCAAACAAGTGTTAACAGACTGTTGTCCTCACACAATGACACACACACACACACACACACACACACACACACAGAGAGCTTGTGCACAACAAACAGGATTGCAAACAAAAGTCTGTTTCTGTTTTTCCAGTTAAAGTCCTTAACAACTGAACTCGATTATTGAAAGCTTCAAACAACTCACTCTGTACAGGAGTGTGTGTGTGTGTGTGTGTGTGTGTGAGAGAGATAAATGGCTTCAGGATGAAATGGAGTGCAAAGCTGCAGACGAAACATGACTCTATCGTTTCCCTTTCTTCTTCTTCTCCCTCTAAATTAAACAAAGAAGAAGAGGAGACGCACAGAAAGGCAAAGACGAGAGTCAAAACCCAGACAACAACAAAAAAACACCACGACTACATTTTTATGGCACGTGCAGGAACATCTATGACCTAATACAGTGTAGAGCATCGCAGTCTGATGCTTAACATTGTTATTCAGCGTGTTCTCCGCTCCACACCAGCAGTAGCCTGAAGGGAACATTCATCCACACTCAGCAGAGAGGGATGTGGGTCTGAGGCCACTTCCTGAAGGAAATGAAATGAAAACGACACATTCTTCAGTCAGCCACGGGCGCCGCAATATTTACACTGCAGCTTTTCATGTTCATCATCAAAACGCCGCCGTGGAGCACGAAAACCACTTCAGCCAGGGCGAGCGTTTAAAGGGCCGCTTCACCCAAATTAGAGAGAGGAGGACATGTCGTCATTCACCACACACACTTTGTTAGTGTTCAGGTTGTGATCAGGTTCATGGACGGACTCTGGTCTGTGGTGCTCAAAGCAACACAGGTCGACAGGCTCCGCCCCTTTGTGGACTGTGGAACTCCATAGGTTTTCCAGGCTAACAAGCCTGCTAACTGTTTGCTAGCCGTCATTCACACCATTGACGTCTGTCTGTAGCTGGTTAGCAGCTAACTTCAGTGGAAGAAGCTGCTGAGTTGGTTTGGTGGGTCAACGGCTGTTAACGCTAACGTTAGCCGGCTCCAGCGTTTTTCTGGCTGTTTACTCGGGTTGCTGTGATGTAACCGTGTGGGACAGCAGGTCAGTGTCTGAGCGGTTGGTGTCTCCTCCTCTGTCTCCCAGCGCTCTGCTCCGCCTCTGTCTCTCTTCATCTCTTTCTGTCTCTTATTCTCCTTCAACACACGTCGTCTCCATTCTGTCTCTCCTTCACCTCTTTGTCTCCTACGCTCCCTCTTCTTCTTCTTCTCTTCTTATTCTCTCTCTCCCCTTTCTCATCTGTCTGTGTTGTTTAAGCTCGCCCGCCCGCCCGCTCTCTCGCTCTGCCTCTGTCTTTCTCTTTACTGACTGAAACCTTTACATTTTCTTCTGCTTCATTGTGTCTGTCTGTCTGTCACGTATTAAATGTCGTACTGTAAAAACAGGATCATCTCTGCTGCTGCCGCTGTTGCCCGAGGACCTGTGCACGCACACACACACACACACACACACACACACACACAGGAAACACACAGCTCATTAGTTTTCCAGTTGAAGCTGTTCTGTCTGTTTGCACCAGAATCACTGGCAATAAGAAGATTCTGGTCTCCGTCCCAGTCCACGTCGCTCCTCAGGTTTCACCACTGACTTCACTTGTTCAAAGTCGAAGCTTGGTGACAGACACCCGTCGCTCCGCAGCCGCGACAGCAGGTCGTTTTACTCTTTGCCTGACACGCGACATAAAAACTAATTTAGTGCACTTGACGGAGGAACAGGAGAGCTCACACCTGAAGAGCTTCTCATTCACAGGCAGGATGTCAAGAACATGAAGTGCTAGAACACACTCAGAGAGGTGCACACACACACACACACACACACAGTTTGCGTCTGCCAAGGCTGCAGGATCCATTCAGCCACATCTGATGGTATAAACAGTAAGTTTCTAAAATCAACAGCGTCTGACAGGCTCTGGGCTTCCTCCGACTCAACCAGTGTTTTAATCCGAGTTTAATCACCAGGTGAATTCAGCTCCAGGTAAAAAAGAACCTCTGGATCCAAACAGGAAGAGTCTGAGCAACATCACCAACCTCCAGCTTCTGTTTTTGCTTCGCAGCAGTAAATTACATATTGACATAAATGATTGTTGTTAAATCTGTCTGAGACTTCGGTCGAGTGGATTTGTGGAAGTTCAGGTTGAACCGGAGCGTGAGGACTTATCTCCCTGACCTCTGACCTTCTGTCCAGCGCCGCCATCAGGATTAAATGTCAGTTTGTGTGTCTGTCCACCGGACTCAGTAAATATTGTTTACTATTTGCTCACAGACACGAGTCTCTTGGTTTTGTTCACATTTATCCTCCAACTCACCTGCGTCTGGTTTATTTAACAGGAGAAATCAAAGGTGAATCGTAGATGTAAGCGTAAGGTTTGTGCTGTTTCCAAAGGTAACACTGAACGTTCAGGTGTCCTACCTGGTGGCAGATCTCGTGGACGACCACCATGGTGAGCTCCATCTGATAGGACGAGGACGACACCTCGGCGTCCAACAGGATCTTCTGCTCCACGAAGACGCTCAGGCCCCAGTTCTCCATGGCAGCGTAGGGATGTTTGGGCACCGCCAACAAGTCTGGAAAAAACCCACAGCAACACATTAAGGCTTTTTAACACCGGCCGGATGTGTGTGTGTGTGTGTGTGTGTGCGTGTGTGTGCATGTGTGTGTGTTTGTCCGTTAATAAACTCCCAGTCAGCTCCATACACACTCCACCATTTAAATGAAAGGCGACGGAGGCCCTGACAGAAAAACTGCAGAAGCCATTTTGGGTTAAAATTAAACTCATGAGTCATTTTAACAACCTGCCAAAGAATCCTTTTATCCCAGGAACATGGATGTATGAAGTTTTTCAGAGATAACTCCACATATATCTGTGTGTCAGACGGAGAGACAGGGGAAGATGAAAGAAGACGAAGGAGAAGGATTCCTTTGAGCAGAGAGGAGAGCGGAGGTGAATGACGAGGAGGAGGAGGAGGAGGAGGAGGATGCCTTCAGTCAGATTCATCAGAGAGCGGTGATTAAAAAATGCAATGATGGATGTGTTCAGAACAACAGGTGGGCTGCAGGTAGGCGCTGCAGCTGCAGGTAGGCGCTGCAGCTACAGGTAGTCGATGCAGCTGCAGGTAGGCGCTGCAGCTACAGGTAGTCGCTGGAGCTCGATGGTAAAACTTGATCAGTGATTCTGCACCATGAAAGATAAACATGTGATTAAATGTATGTCATGTGATTTATAAAGGGCTTCACTGACATGAAGTGAACTCATCTCCACCACCGTAGTGAAGCCGTAGTGAAGCCACACAGACACAGCACAGCTGACGATGACGATGACCTTGTCAATAAAACACAGCATCATCTGCAAAAGGTCTGACCCTGGATCAGCAACACATCTACTCTTTACAAGCTACAACAAGCTGAAACACTGGTGCTTGAACTTCTTCCAACTCACGTCTCACTGCAAAGTCTCAAAAATATTCACAGCCCACATCCGACTCCATAACAAACAGGAAGTTAAACTCTATTACACGTCCTCAGAGCTCCTTTTATTCCACTGATAAAAATCAAACATTCAGTAAGTGAACTGAAAGAGCCGCTAACCAGTTCCAGTCTGTTCAGCTCTTTACCGTGGATGTGATCCTGTAGCGCTCAGATCAGACTTAGAGTTATTAAAAAAAAGTACAAAGGACGACATCAAAGGTCCTTTCATTGGCTTTTTGATTTGTCAGCGCACTTACGACACCTCCGTGACCCACAGGTCGAGAACCAGCAGGGGAATCCGCACCTACAAAGGTCACACGAATTCTGCCCGTAACAACTTTATAAAGTTATCAGATGTGTTCGGCGAAGAAATAATTCATATCTGACAGCACATCAGGAGACAGAGAGAGAGAGAGAGAGAGAGAGCTTTGTGAGATATGTGAGGGTATTTTAAACAAGCTGTTGACCAGGTTTTATCACAGACAGAGATTTTCAGTTCGACTGAGCTGAAAATGTCAGTCTGGAAGTTAATCAGGTCATGTCATGCTGCTACATGGCCTCTTTTTAACCAGCATGCATCTCTCTGGCAGAGTGAAGTCAGTCATGAAGACCTCTCAGGTAGTCTGGCATCAGATAAGCCCTGAAACGTATGGATCTGTCAGTCTGACTGGTCTCCTCATCTCACCTACAGCCCAAGTGCAGCCACTTCTGATTGGAGGGGTGGGGGGTGGGGTGCACAAGTTCCAAGTGGGCAATCAGTGTTTGAGGGGAAAAAGCCTCAGTCTGGTGCTAAAGGTTAAAAAATCTGCAGAAGCTTTTTTGCATCTTTGATTCTGCAGCACATTTCATGTGGAGTTGAGTCTGATGAAGCCACAACGCACCACCTGCCCAGAGGCAAACAGCTGGTGAACGTAGTGGAGCATTTAGCAGCTAAAGAGCCAGATGTTTCCCCGAGGAGCCGGAGGAGACCAAACACCGAACTGAAAATGGAGGGGGGGGGGGGGGGGGGTGAAGACTTAATGTAGAAAGTGAGCTTCATGCAGCTGTTTAAAAGTTTGAATGAATACACAAGCTGAAGTGGGTTTAACTTCAGAGAGGAACCCTGATCAAAGAGGAGGAGGAGGAGGAGGAGGAGGAGGAGCTCATCCAGGTACCAACAGACAGCTGAAGGAGAGGACGTGTCTCCTGCGACTCCTCTGTTCAATTCACAGTCATTATCTCCGAGGTTTCAGCTGCGGCGATGCGTCAAAGGATCGATACGTTCAATGAGATCCAGGCTGAACAACATCAGTTTGACTCCTCGCTCAAGAGTTTCGTTCCTTTGTCTCAATTTGATTCATGTTCCTTTTGTCTGGACTTTAACTTCTGCAGAAGCTAAATCAGAAACCAGAAGAAGACAGAGACAGGAGCAGGAGGACGAATCTGTGTCTGCAGACCGAACACTTCACTGTATCTGAACCTCTGTTTAACCGCACCGTGACCTTTGGCCCTAAAAACTCCTCTTATCTCCTTGAATAAAAGAAGAAGAAGAAGAAGAAGAAGAAGAAGAAGAAGAAGTGACATGTCACAGTCAGTTTTTAATAAAACTAAATGTACAACCTCCTCCTGTGTAGAAAAGGCTGCAGGCAGGAAGCTGACACACTGTGATTGAGTTGGTCCACACAGACCAGAGTCAGACTGAGGCTGTCAGAGTCTGACACACTCATCTGAGCCACACATGACATCACCGCGCTCTGACAGCTGTCAATCATCAATCATCTGTGGGCTGGCTCTGCCACTGCCGCTCTCATGAGGACGTAGTCGAGTGTGTATCTAACACACACACACACACAGAGAACATGACACAGTGTCCTACATGGGCCGAACTCCCTCTGCAGCGGCGCTGGGTTCGATCCCCCTGGTGCCAGTCATGTGCAGATGGACTGATGGACATTAAGACGCACTACAGATCCCAGGGCTCGGATCAAACCCTCCTCCCTCAGACTCTTGGCCTCTTTTTAAGAGATTCTGACTTTTCCATCAACGTTCAATGTGCAGCTCGTAGAAGAGCCCCCCCCCCCCAAGCAGAACCTGTTTTCCACTCGACTGACATGAACAGCACAAGGGGACCCTGACCTCACCTGTCGACAGAACCAAAGGTCAGAGGCAAAAACTTGTGTTGGAGGACGTTTGAAAAGTCCAGACTCAAAGGGTCTCAGAGATTCAGGTCTTCGGTGACCGTCTGGACGCTCTGAGGTCTTCAAACCCAGGAGCAGGACTCAGGCGTGTGAACCGGTCTGGAGCAGCAGCACAGCTTCAGCTCCTTCATTAACAGATCGGCTGTTGTTGCCTGTTTGGTAAATTAAATCTTTTGGGTTCTGGGACAAACACGTGTTCACCTGGCGTTTTTACCCTGTGATGCATTCACTGCCTCTAATGTTGTTGGCCGGGAAAATACACTCAAATGGATTTTTACTCAGTCACTCGTTGCCGTGCCAACTCAGACTGAGTCTCCGGTCCAGAGTTTATGGAGATAATGGGCAGGAGCTCCGGCTGCCAGCTGGCTCTCAGGTACTGGAGGCGGACTCAGACCTGGTCCTACAGGAGGTCGGGCCACACGGAGGGGGGAGGGGCTTAAGAGATGAAGGCAGAGATCCAGCGCCAGAAACACTCGCATCGCCTCCATTTCCCATGAGCCTCTACTCCTCCAAGCTACACTAAAAATACAGGATAGATCAATGGATCGATCGATAGAAGCTGCGGCTCGTCGTGTCTCAGTGTGTCCCAGTTTTCTTGCAGCTGCTGAAAAAGTGTGACAAAGAAAAGATAAAGTTGCACACACACACACACACACACTAAAGAAGGCTGACAAAGACACTTATTAGTGTGTGTGTGTGTGTGTGCAGTTGTTCCTCATTTGTTCTAATTAGAGTTTCTTCTGTCTGGTGTTAAATAAAGAGAGAGAGTACGCTCGTTCTTCCTCGCTCGCCCACTGATGAAGGCCTCATATGAAGCGGTCTCAACAAACTGATCTCCGATCAGTTCAATCAGCTCCTGATCAGCCGTCATCGACCAGACCAGGCAGAGAGAGCGTACTGGCAGCTTACGAACCCCATAAGTTACCATGGAGACAGAATTCCGAAGGCGTGACGCTCCACATCCACGGCCGGCGCCCAATCACGTTCCGGCCTCGTGCTCCCATTGGCCGGACGTGATTGGCTGACAGCTCATTATCCACGCGGCTGAGGCTCAGGCAGCAGAACCGATTGGCTGACGGAGGGAAGTGGAAGGAGAGCGACGCAGCTGTTTGGTTCAAGGTGCAATATGCAAAAGAGACATTTACACTCAACAGACATTTAAATTAAAATGAAATGAATCGTTTCACTTTCTCTGCAGAGTGAGCCCTTCAGGAGGTTCACGTGTCCACACACACACACACACACACACACACACACACACAGTATAACTCTGTAATGAGACACACTCCTCTCTCTGTTGTCACGCTGTGTGTTTTACCTCTTTTATTACTCATTCTCTCTCTCTCTCTGTCTCTCTGTCTGTCTCTCTCTCTGTCTCTCTGTCTGTCTCTGTCTCTCTCTCTGTCTCTCTCTCTCTCTCTCTGTCTCTCTGTCTCTCTCTCTGTCTCTCTGTCTCTCTGTCTCTCTGTCTGTCTCTGTCTCTCTCTCTGTCTCTCTCTGTCTCTCTCAGTGTTCAGTCCTGGTGTACACAGCTTCTCCTCTTGTCCCACAGATCCAGCAGGAAGTCCACACCGCTCTGACATGTGAAGATGAGCCGGGGTCGCTCTGACATGGAGGACGACTCAACCTGTCACTCACACACTTCTGACCAATGACGTTCAAACACCTGACATTAAACAAACAGGAAGTTAGCAACAAATACTCAGAAGTCCAGACACACACACACACACACACACATCTTAGCACTAATTGGCTCCATTGTGCAACATATCACCAACAATAATAACCTGACACACTGTGCAGAGGAGGTGTGTGTGTGTGTGTGTGTGTGTGTGTGTGTGGTATCTCTGAATCGTGGCTGTGTGCTGCTGCTGCTGGATGGAGGCTGTAATTGGTTCCATATCAGAACGACAGAGCGACGGGGCCATAAGTGGCGGCTGTGCAGCCTGATTTGATATGTGTGTGTGTGTGTGTGTGTGTGCGTGTGTGTGTGCGTGTGTGTGTGTGGATAACTCAGCAGTTACCAGACTGCCTGACTAATTTAGCTGATAATGAATCTGTGTGGATAAAGTTCAGGTTGAATCTCAGTTCAGTGAACACCAGGAAACTGAAGCTGGAATAGAAACTAATAGAAAGCAGTAGAGTCTCTGCTGTTCTGTCTGTGACACGTCTGTTCTGTCCTCCGTCCTCTGTCCTCTGTCGTCCATCATACGTCAGTGACGCTCAGCTTCCTTCCTGAGAGAAGACTGAAGTATCCTCTGTCGTACGGTCTGAGGCGACTCCGTGAAAACAGCGGGAGCTCGGCTGCTGCATCACACGTGTCCTGGACTTTTCGTTTCTCTTGTTCCCTTTGTTACGAGTTATTGATTGATTGTTATGGATCAGTGGGATCAACTGATGATTGATCACTGTAACTGATCGACACCAGGGCTCTTTGACTTCCATGACTCCTCGTTATCTGACATTTTGTCTTTTCTGATTATTTGACGTTTTCAAACTTTTCATTCATGTGTTTTGTTCCTGAACTTCCTGTTTGGACCTGAGGACGTCCCGCCCTCATGTCTCTCTAAATGTAAAGGTTCGACCTCCACACACATCTCAGATGAAACCACACATTCATGTAACGCTCATATTTCCACCGTCGTCCAACTTCATCTCTCTCTCTCTCTCCCTCTCTGTGTGTCTCTGGTCGAGCTCCACTCGTCCACCAATTATCTCCAGCGGCTCCAGATAAGAGCTGCTCCATATTCAGCGGGCGGAGGACGAGAGCGGAGGAGACTGTGAATGTTAAAACGCCTCCGCAGCCACAGGACGACCTGCAGCCACGCAAACAACAAACAGCAGCCACAGCCGGAGCCGCTGGAGGCCGCGGCGACCATTACAGCCCATAATAATCAACCTGCTGCGGAGAATAAATAACACACTGATGACTGATCTATTATTAGAGGTTTATCCCGCGGTGGGCGTTGGAGGAGAGCTCACTGTCAGGGAGCGGGGGTGTGGCTCTGTCCCGACCTTCCTGTTGGAGTCACATGACTCTGTTTCCTCCAGCGTGTGATGACGACCGGCTTCTTCACAAACTTTGGACGTGTCAGAGGACGGCACCTTGTTTTTAATCATGTGATCAATAACAGTTTATTAAAACATAACGAGGTCCAGTGTTCGAGTCCAACTGGAGCTCAGCACCAGTAAAAACCAGTGAAACCAGTCCACCAGCATCCCAAACATCATCATCTGCTCACATCTGGATTTTTATCCACATCTGCACCAACTCACATTTCAACATCATTTCCTGGCTCCGCCCCTTTAAATGGATCCCGCCCCTCCATCAGGTCCAGTGCTCATGGGTTCAGTGGTTGTTGTGTAATCCTGCCATGGCACTGTCAGAGGTAACCGACGGCAACGGTCGGCACTTACTGACTAAACCATTAACCAGCACAATGTTTGTACTACACACACACACACACACACACACACACACAGTGTTTGATGGTGAAGATGTCGAGCTGTTGGTCCTGATACAAACTCAAGTGGAAAATCAATATACATGTGTGTGTGTGTGTGTGTGTGTGTGTGGAGGAGACTCAGAGGACAGTGACCATCAGATTGCCCCAAACCGGCTGATTGGCTTGGCTTGCTGCCAGCCTGGCCAATCAGAGGCCTCGATGTCCCTGCAGCAATAAAGGGTGAAAACTGACCTTTACCCTCCGACACCAGGACGCACCTGGAAACTCACCCATCGCTGTTAGAAATGACCTGCTAAAAGCTCGTTAGCTTCTCGCTCTGCTGATGGAGGAGCTATTTTTAGATGTTGTTGTCGGGGGCAACGCCGCTTTTGCTTCCTGTCCTTACAGTGGACTCCATTTCCCATGGTGCCAAGTTAATCAGAGTTGTATTAACTGTCTTTATAAGTGATGATCAGACGTGGACGGTGGGACACGACAAAGACTGTGAAGGATCAGAGCAGGTGTCAGGTTTCAGCCGCTGGAGGAGGAAACTGATGAAAGGAGCTGATGAGACAAAACCACAGAAACCTCTGTGATCTGTGCCAGCAGCCCCCGGTCGTCAAGGTAACAAGCACAGACGAGGGGTTAGCACAGCTGCTAATGCAATGTCAGCCGCTTACAAGCTAACAAACAACACCAACAGCTAACTAGCTAACCGTTCCTCCTCTCTTTCTCACCTGTCACCTGACCAAAGCAGGTGGTGGGCGGAGCCACGGTCTGATCCAGTGCTGATCCAGTTTCCATGTGAGGAGCTTCTTCAGTCTCTTTGTGTTTCGCTGTGGTCCAATAAGAAAACACCTGAGCTGACTGTTACTCTGAGACAGGAAGTGAGGTAAGGACTCCCACGGCAGCACTTGGAGCGCGCGTTATCTCCGGGGTCTCAGAGCTGATGACTCAGCGGAGCAGCCGATGGAGCTCGACAGCCATTATCACCGGTGGACAGCTGTCACACGACGTCCCACTCTCACTTAACAGTAAAATTAACTACTCCATTACTCTCTCTCCGTGCGGTTGCCATGGTCACACTGGCAGCAGTGAAACGGTTCAGCCGAGGTGACGGCGATGGCGTCTCGTCACGTTTACATGGGGAAGAAAGAGAGGAGACAAGCGTCAGAAGGACGAGGACGATGGAGACGGACGATAAGGTCTCAGAGAATCTCATTAAGCAGCAGATGGAGGATTTATATAACCTCTCCATTCTGCATCTTCTGTTTTCTCCCTCTGCATTGTTTATCTGCTCGTCCTCTTCCCTCCGTTCTCTCCGTCTGTTCGTTTCTCTTTACATTTTGTCACACAAATCACTCTTTCACTCTCGCCATCTGTTTCCCTCCATATCACGCTCTCTGCTTCACCAACTGCTTGTGTTTGGCCTCGCTGTGTCTTATCCTCCTGGTGACCCCGTGACCTCTGGGCCGAGGAGGACTGAGCCCCAGACCTGGACCGAGCTCTCAGCCTCTGATTCTGATTCGACAGCCACAGCTCGGATGGGAAGCGCCGCCGCCCTGTGGCAGGGTGCGATCGGTCTGGAAGTTGGGCAAAACGGACGACGTGACATCTGCTGCTGAGAGCTCGTCTCTGATTGGTCCCTGAGTCGCTCAGCATCAGGGCCGCGGGTCAGAGCTGGAGACATAAAGACGCTCGGAGACCTGCAGCAGCTGGACGCGTCCCAGCAGCACCAAGCACTTCAGGCTTTAACTGCTCCTCAGCTGAGGGAGTCACATGAGGCCGACGCACAGAATCTGTCCTCACTCAGACGAGGACAGACGTTTTGTCGTCCTCCTGTGGTTCTGACAGGAACCTTCACCACCAGCAGCAGCTCAGGAAACTTTTAACTAACTTTAAACCAACGACCTCTTCAACCAATCAGAGAGCTTGTTACATCTCAACACGCCGACAGAGACTGTTTTGGAAAGCTGAGGGAAGCTGAGCGGCTCAGATAATCCAGATTCTGGACGTTGATGAACTCTGTGGTGTAAAGTTGAATGAACTGACGCACATCTGAGAATCTGCAGGTGGAACTTCAGACGGATGAAAGAACAGGAAGGAGTCGTCTCACTCGCTGCATCATGAGGACGACCTGCAGAGAGACGCCGCAGGAGGACCATCAAGTGATTACTGATGAAACGTGATGGTGATGAGACGCAGCAGTGAGAACACTAGAGACACTTGAACGCCTCTTTACTCTGTGTTTTTTACAGAGAAGACAAAAGAGCCAGAAGTCAGAGCCCCGACCGAAGGTTTGGTGTCAGTGAGAAAACATCATGACGGAGGTGAAGACCCTGCTGATGGAGCTCAGCTCTCTTCTCAGGTGTTTAAAGAGGCGCAGCCACAGAGACCCAGACTGGATCGGCCTCATGTTTGGATCCAGAGGTGACACAGATGTTTGTTCCTCAGCTCATCCTGAGAGTTTTCTCTTTGAGGCCTGATGAGGTCAAAGTTCACAGATGGAGGGACTGACGTCACGCGCTGTCACTGTGGCTGTGATTGGTCACGTGACCCTTGGTTTAACACAGGCTCAGCGTCCTGCAGCTGAACCTCAGCTCGTGTCCTGTGAAGCTGTGGACAAACCAGCGCCATCATTTATTCTGTCTCTGTACAGACGAGTGATTATTGGTGATCACGAGCTCGTCAGAGGACGCGCCGACACACGCAGAACAAACAGAGCTCTTGCTGACGGTGACTGGACCGCAGCCCCCGGGCCGCAGCCCCCGGGCCGCAGCACACGGGCCGCAGCACACGGGCCTCAGCACACGGGCCTCAGCCCCAGGCCTCAGCACACGGGCCGCAGCCCCCGGGCCTCAGCACACGGGCCGCAGCCCCCGAGCCGCAGCACACGGGCCGCAGCACACGGGCCTCAGCACACGGGCCGCAGCCCCAGGGCCTCAGCACACGGGCCTCAGCACACGGCTCATCCCATGAGCTGCATATCAAGTTGCTGTGGTTTGCATAGTTTACATAGTGAGCAGCAGTTACCATAGTATCTATTATTTATCACTGTGGCTGCGCGCACACACACACACACACACACACACACACACACACACACACACAGAAATCCACCTCCCTGTGATTAAAGTCCAGGGAAACACATTTTCTCAGTATTGATGAGATCAATAACAGACAGACGAGCTGCTTCCTTTCACAGGTGTGAAAAATAAAACGAGGTGTGAGTGTGTGTGCATGTGTGTGTGTGTGTGTGTGTGTGATGCCGGACATGCAGGTGGAGGTAAAGACTGAAACAAGCTGCAGAACGATAAATTCATTTCTGGCTCCTTATATTCTAATGAAGTCTATGCAAACAGCCCCCGTGGTAACAAACCCTCCACTTCAAACAAAAACACTGCAGAGACACAGAAAGAGCTAATACAGAAGATTAATTAGGCTGGTTCATAGGATTACACACACACACACACACACACACACACACACACACACACACACACAGGGAAAGTTAATCTAGTAATTAAACTTTTTTAAATGTAATTTGGCTGGTTGTGTTTCTTATTTAACCCCGTCAGGTCTGTTTCCTCCTCCTCGTTACTCACACGCTGCAGCAGGGGAAACACACACACACACACACACACACACACACACACATCAGGCCAGATGTGGGTGAGTTTGAGTTTGCACTGCGTCTCCATCCTCCACTGAGCTCGTCAGGTTTTTGCTCTGAGTGAAGCCTAAACCATGGAAACGTGTCCCGTCGGTGACTCGCAGGCTGAAGATCAGCTGTTTGAGGCCGACAGAAAAAACAGGACCGAGCTCGTTCTGCTGATTTAACCCCAGACACATCAGGCGTCGAGGTCGGACTAAAGAAATAACATCTGGTTGCATCATGCTGAATCTTTCTCACTGTGTTTTATTGTTGTTGAATGAAGAAGTTGAGAAGAAAATCGGAGTCAGAGCTTCAATTAGAAACCTGTCATTTTAACGGACTCATGATGTTAAAGTGTTGATTAACCTGTTGGATCAAATGTTTCATGGTAATTTTATTATTTTGAAAAGATTAAATTGGAAAACGTGTGATTTTAATCCTGAAAACAGCCGGAGTCGAGGCTGTTTGATCAGACTCATGGTGTTCACATGTATTATCCTGTCAAACCACCGCCTCATAATCATATTAAAGTTATTTGTTCTTTTTAAAAAGCAGCTCAGACCTTCAGTAAGAAAAGTTGACTGTTGAAATGAACTTCATTCTGTGATTTTCCGTATCTCTCATGAGGCCGGTCGCTGTTTGGTGAAGACGACCTCGTCCTCTGCCTCAGAGAGGGACGGCCCTGCAACGCTGGACGGCAGGTCTCCGCTCCATCCGGACCAGAGACGGACCGGAGCACACGGCCCTGTGGAAACGCTCGGACTGACGCCTGTGCACACGTCCACTTATAACACAGAGGCCTCCAGCTGAGGCGGACAAAGGCCCCGCCTACTGAAGGAGCGAGGGCGCTGAACGTCCAGGTTGGTCTTTGACGAGATGAGCTGAGATTAACTGGAGGGATCAGTGATCAGCCTCATTAGCAGGATGATGTCGGCCGGAGTCGGTGTCGCCGCGGGCTGAACCGCTTCTGTCCGGGGAAACGCCCCTCACGTGATCCGTGTTTCAAAGAATCACCGCGTCCTCGTTTCGGCGCCAGACGGCTCTCCGCTGAGCGCCGAGCGATGGTTACCATGGTTACGCACAAAGATGAGGATGATGTAACTGATGCTTTTAATTGCATTAAGACCTTGGATGTTGGTTTGGTTTATGTTTCCCGTCCAGTGGACACTTCATGGACACTTATCGTACGGTCACGTGACCTTTCACCACCTATTAAGATGGGATGGCGACGTGGTGCCTGGTTCCATAGGTGAACACTTGTACCTCTGTAGCAGGAGGGAGGTGAAGGTGAAAGGTGATTGGTCCTCACGTCCAGGTGAACCAGGAAGTCTGAGACTCCTCGCTCTGTTGTGGTTTTGTTCTTCCTTCGTGCCGTAAACACAGCGGCGATGTTCCTGCCTGGTGCGAGAACGAGGCGTGTAACGAGAGCAGGAGTGAGACTTTGATGGAGCCTATAAAAACGCTGATGATGTCATTAACCTGCAGCCATTACATCATCAGTTACTCCACATGATGACAGAGAGGAAAATCTGAGTTTCAGTCACATCCTCCAGAGACAAAACAACGACGGTGGACGAGTCCCAGGAGGACGAGTCCCTGGAGGACGAGTCCCTGGAGATCTGCTGAAAACACACAGGGGAGTGTGTGTGTGTGTGTGAGTGTGTGAGTGTGTGTGTGTGGAGCAGTACAAAGGAAACAGACGGCTTCATGCTGAGCTCTGACAAACAGTAAAATCTCTGCTGTGATTGGTTGGAATTTGAACCGACAACTTCCTGATCACCTGGAAGTGATGTCTCTGTCTCCGTCTCCGTCTCCGTCTTCATCTTCGTCTCCATCGTCCTCCTCATATCTTGGTCTTTTTTCCTCTCTCTGCTTTTCTTCTCTTTCCTGAATCAGAGCACGTTTCCAGGACACGCCAACGCCACGCCATCACCACAGAAACTACAACCGCTCTGACACGTCCTAATTTGGTCGTTGACATGTGTCCTAATTTGTCTGAAGGAAGAGGGGGGGGGGGGCAACCGCTTAGTGACACGTCAGCAGCGACCAGGAAGAGTCTGAGGACGGGTTTTATGGTTTCAGCTGTGCACACACACACACACACACACACACAGATAAAGGCTCAGATTGATGACCCTCATCATCTCCACGGTGAACGAGGGTCATTAAAGCGCCATGATAATGTAACGAGGTTGAATTAAGCGTCTCCGTCTTCAACCTGAGAGACGTTGCTGAGCTTTAAAGTTTTCACATGGTTGGTATTAAACCTGATCTGTTCAGCCTGGACAGATATTCCCTCCTCAGATTGTTTCATTTAAATTCTTAATAGAGTCCTGAGAAGATGAAAGCGCCTCGCTGTGAAACACGTCTTCCTCCTTCTTTTCTGTTTTATTTATTACCTCACAACCTTTCAGATTTATCTCGCAAAGCAATTTGGACGTCGTCGGCAAACAGCGATCAGGAGACAGACAGCCGATCTGCCCGTGAAAAACAGACACGTTAACAGGTTTTTTAATGCACAAAATAACATCAGAGGAGGTTATACATCAAATATTTGTTGCCGTTTGCTTTTTCTTGATCTTCTCCACTGCATTATCCAACGGAGAATAACTTATAATAGAGAATAAAAAGCAGCTGCTGTTAACATGAAATAAAAGATGACGCAAAAACCCCACACAGGATGTAAACAACTCTGCAGACTCTGAGACCAACGTCAGATTGGATCAGTGGTTGGAAATAAACTTAAACGCCTCACGGAGAATAAAGACAGACATTTGTCTTAAAGCTCCATACAGTATAAAGGTAGACGTGTGTCTTAAAGCTCCATACGGTATAAAGGTAGACGTGCGTCTTAAAGCTCCATACAGTATAAAGGTAGACGTGCATCTTAAAGCTCCATACGGTATAAAGGTAGACGTGCGTCTTAAAGCTCCATACAGTATAAAGGTAGACGTGCGTCTTAAAGCTCCATACAGTATAAAGGTAGACGTGCGTCTTAAAGCTCCATACAGTATAAAGGTAGACGTCCATGTGTAGTGTGATTATAAAGCAGCTCTAGGTTCTATATTAATACTGTGAAAGTATCAAAGCCTCAGTCCACAGAGAAATGCACACAGCCTGTATTCAGACACTGAGCCTTAAAACCAGCCGTCAGGACTTCCTGTCACTGTGTGAGGTCACAGCTAAGCAGCCACACTATGCCCCGCCCACCACCTGGACCCAAACATCCATCCAACAACTTGCAGGATTTAAACCAAAGCAAAAATGAAGACGACACATACAAGACACAACATGTGACATGAGGTGACCACGAATGACCGTGACATCACGACTTCCAGCCAATCAGATTCCTCCGTTTCATCGCCATCAGCTTGGAAAGCTTTGCAAAAACATCAGAGACACTAACTCTAAAAATAAACACTGAGAACGAGGATCAGAGCCAGAGAGAATTAATGCACATCACTCTGCGTGTGTGTGTGTTGATCTCCAGCAGAGTGTGAATTATTAGTGTCAATAACACTGTTGCTGTGCTAATGAGGCAGCTGACTCCGCCCACTAATCGGGGGGGGGGGGGGGGGGGGGGGGGGGTCGGTGATGTAAGTGTGGAGAGGGGGATTATGGAAACAACCTGCCTGACAGCTGAAGTGTCTGATGCTTGTGGATTTACAGTAAACGCAGCATCATCAGACCTGAGCCTGTTGTTGTCCTCACTTCCTGTCAGACTGTCGTTGTCATGGAGATCAAACCGAGTCTCATTAATCGCGTCAGCATTAAGGAAACTTCAGTCTGAGCCGCACTTAACTTAACTCGAAGCTTTACATAACACCTGAGGACTGATCCTTCACCTCGGCCTCCAGCAGAGCCCGTGGGGTTGAGTCCCGCCTCCTGCTCCCGGTCAGACTCCTCCCTCCCCAGGAGGAACCGTCAGAGCCGAGCCCGGCGACGCTACCAGGCGCTTGGAGCTCACCGCTGAGCCCTGAATACACCCTGGTATCAAACTGTTGATACCCGGGAGAAGCTGCCGACCTGAACCGGCAAGGGGGGGCAAGGTCAGGTCCAGTCTGAGCTAATGGTGCTGGACGGGGCAGAGGTCAGAGGTTATGTCCCTCCAATAAAGCAACAAAGAGGAGATGATGTGGAAACATCTTTCTGGTTTTGTCTGAACGTTTTCCAGCTGATTTCACTCCACAGCGTTTTGACTGGATGTAAAATCCGCCGCCGCAGACGGAGCAGCACGCGTCGTTGCTCATTCATGTTATGTATTTATTCACTCACTGTTGTATTCTCATGAAGCGTTTGTTTACGTGCTCCACAGACTCGTCCACACCCCGATCCATAACTATAAATGTTTGATCAACAGGAGAAACGCCGGCAGCCGACGCAAATACTTTTAATTTCCAACAACATGATGAAGCAGCGTTTGAGTCGTAGCCCAGAGGAGAACAGAGGTGTTTACTCTACGCAGGAGGACGAGGAGGCAAAACATCGGTTTGTGGAGATTAACTGTCTCTGTCTTCGTCTTCTTATGCATCAACATTTGGAATAAAACACAAATGGAGCTTTAAAAGAGGTCATTACACAAAACTACCCGCAGCCGTGGATCAATGTCAGCATCTCAGAGTCAGCGGCCATATTTCCACGTCTTCAGACGGCACCTGAACGCCACATAGTCACAGTTTCATCCCATTTCTCAATAAACTTAATAAAGTAAAACCTCCGATCATCTTGCTCTTGTTCCACCTCTTCAGCGCTGCACATGGCACACACACACACACACACACACATACACACACACACACACAGTGAATCTCTGCCGCTGTGACTGTTGCTGATGTGGAAACACTCGGTCGGTTTCTCCTCCGTCTGCCAATAAAGACCATTTGAATTTCACAGAGAGAGGGAGCAGATGGATGCAGAGATGGAGAGAGGGAGAGAGTGGGAGAGATGTTGCCTTGGCAACAGATGTTGGGTCACTGAGTCAGTGAGAGGCCAGTGAACTCTACTCTGGATCCGCTGTGTGTGTGTGTGTGTGTGTGTGTGTGTGAGCAGTTCTGTTCTATATACAGACAGAGAGGGGGGTGTGTTCGAGAAAATGATAGAGGTGAAAACACAGCAGAGAGAAAGATGGTGTGTGTGTGTGTGTGTGTGTGTGTGTGTGGTGACCTTGGTTCTGATGCCAGGGAGATTTTGACTCAACAAACTGGCAACCAACCAACCACACACAGGAAAACAATACACCTGAATACACACACACACACACACACACACACACACACACCTACAGGAGTGTGTTTCAGCTGCCAGTTCAGCTCCACCTACGACTCCACTCTCCACTGGATGTAACTGCAGGTCTTTGACTCTAAGTCCCGCCCACTACCAGCTGTCAGCACGATGGCGATTTCAGAGAGGGGGGTGGGGCTGAGGTGGGGGGGGGTAGTGCCGGTCACAGAGGGACAAACTATCAACACAGAACGAGTCAATGAACTGTGATGCAGTTTAATGACAAACTGGACTGGAAGTTCTCTCAGATGATGATGATGATGATGATGATGATGATGATGATCTGAAGTTCCCGTGTGTCACTGAGGTCCAACGATCCCTTAAACAAAGGTTACGCAACGTTAGAGACACGTCAATATGATGCAACTCAACTTATGTCACGCTCTGATGTCAGGATTTTAGGCACGAGTTTTGACCTCACAGACGAATTCCACTCTTCAAAGACCTGGTTACTGAGGCGAAGTCGACGTCCCAGATCCTGAGCTCCAGGACGAGACCAAAAAGGACACTGCAGAGGAAAGTGATGGTGGCTGGACGTGGAGCTTGGACAGGAAGTCCTCAGCAGAATCTCTAGTCCTTTGCACTGAAAGAGTTCAGACCTTCACCTGAGGCCTCCCGACCTTGACTGAGAGCATCTGTCTCATCGGGTCTGGACACGTCTCCAGATCCACTGAGAAGACAAGCAGCAGAAACGGACGGACGGATGTGAGCTTCATGTCTGAGGTGTTCCTCTCTGAGCAGAACCACACCACCGCCGCCGCCGCCGCCGCTCGGCCTCAGAACAGCAGCTGCTCTCTCTGGTTTGTCATGTCGCCTTCACACGTGTTGAACTTGTTGTAGCTGCAGATTCGCTCTGTTTCTTCGGCTTCTCAACCTGGACGCACTTCACAGCCGAGCGGAGCGGCTCCGCTGCTGTCTTCAAATGTTCAGCTGTGAACCCCATGAAGCCTCATTACTGCCGAGACAGAAGGATCCACTAAGACCATCGATCAATACTTGAATCGATCGGCGTTTCCTCAGGTGAACTGGTGTCTGTGTTACCTACTGTATCTCTGCTGCAGAGTTCAGACCCGTTTGTGTCCAGCGCCTCTGTTTGCTTCGTTTCTTCTCTGCCGTTTGTTCGGCACATCTACACATTTACACACAGCCCTTTGTGTATATGTGCGTGCTCCAGTGTGTGTGTGTGTGTGTGTGTGTGTGTGTGTGTGTGTGTGTGTGTGTTACATAAGGAGCTCTTTCCTTGTCTTGATGTGACTCTAAAATAGCTGCTTCTGCTTCACACCCTGTCGTTTCTTTGTCTTTAAAAGCACCAATTAGAGACATTTAATCACTGCTCTGGCTGTCTGGACGAGTTACACTCAGTTCCACAGAGACACAGAGAGAGAGAGAGAGAGAGAGAGAGAGAGAGAGAGATGGAAAAACCTCAAACGCTCTAAAAACATTTTTACCATTAGTTCATCTCTCAGCAGCTAATTTCACTTCTTCTTCTGTTTGTCACTGGGATCATTTCCGGACTCACTCTTGCGTTAAGACAATATTACGTCGTATACAGAGATGGATGAGAGGCTCAGGTTGTCTCGTCCCATCACGCGCTGCTAATGGCTGCCACTTGCTTCTATATTAGTTGTTTACTTGTTTTTCTCTCTTTCGCACATTTTACCACCGTTTAATCCCCGTGAAATATTTACACCATCCACCACCCAGTCGCCATGACGCCTGATACGCCCGGCAGAGGAGAGAGACCAGGAGGAGGTGGGAGGTTTTAGATGCTTTCATGCACTTTTTTTATTCTACAGAGCACATACGTATAATAACTGTACATGTGAATGCTGATCGGATTTGCATTGCTTCCTGTAAGAGGTAAAACATATTCAGACTTCAGCGGCGCGTCTTCAGACTGTTGCTTTCACTGGGGTGTCGTTCCTCCTACTCCTGCAGCATGCACACACTGAGAAGGATGTATGACCGAGGATATGAATCAACATCGGTTTGTGACAGAACATTCACTTCAGCTTTTTGATTTTTGCATAAAAATAAAAATAAAAAATGATAATTCTTGCCAGGAGACGTTGGAGCTCCGAAACGCTTCTTTCCCAGTCAGAGGCGGGGTACGGAGCAGCTCTGGGTGAGCACTGTGTCATCCACCACCGTCTTAGAAAGATGGATAAAAGAAAACCACTGTACACACAACAGCTGAAGGTTTGTCAATACCCATCAAAGGTCTGTTACAGGCCCGGATTAACTTTGTTCACAGAAGTATAAATAGGATAAGGTACGATAAGGTGAGGTAAAGTGAGGCAAGATGAGGTGAGGTAAAGTGAGGCAAGATAAGATGAGGTGAGGTAAAGTGAGGTAAAGTGAGGTAAGATGAGATGAGGTGAGGTAAAGTGAGGTAAGATGAGGTGAGGTAAAGTGAGGTAAGATGAGGTGAGGCGAGGTAAGGTGAGGTAAATCATAATCTAGGAATCAAGACGACATTCACGTCGCCCAGACTTTGCATTGGTACAAACACTTCCTTCAGATAAGTGACAGCATGTGTCTGTAAATGACTGGGTTGCAGACTGACACTTCACGCGTTGATGCACATCTCTATTGTCAATAGTTCAAAAAAAAAAAACCACTCCCACTTTCCACTGCTCGTTATTGTATTTCAGATCATTGCCAGTGTTCAAACTGCTGCCGTCAGCTTTTGAAACTCAATTCAATGCATTTAAATCCATCGATACTTTAACCAAACCTGCTGCTGTTCATGAACCGAGGCTGCGGCTCTGTGCTTCGTTAACGGCCCTCGTCTCTCTCGCTCTCTCTCTCTCCTCTCCCTATGAAACTGAGTGTAACTCGCCCAGACAGTAAAGTGATTAAATGTCTCTAATTGGTGCTTTTAAAGATACAGCAAGTGAATGTGTGTGTGTGTGTGTGTGTGTTGCATAATGAGCTCAGTTCAGCTGGAGTGACTAATAACGACACACACACACACACACACACACACACAGCAGGTCTAGATAAGAGCAGTCTGGAGGTTTGAGGTTTGAGGTTTACGAGCTGAAGAACAAACAAACCAATAAACAGCCTGTCGACTTCTGTCTGAAACGACGCCACAGACGTCATCAAAGAACCTCAGTCATTGGCTGAAATAAAAATCCAATGATGGAGGTTAGTGAAGGTCCAACTGTTTGAAGATGGACCAGTGACCACACAAGCTGACCCATGTGTGAGCAGCGTCCGACCTCACGACCCCTGAAGCTCCGCCTCCCTGGGTAAAAAAAACGACCAAAGGAAAAAAGTTGGCGTCGATCAACCATCAACCAAGCGAAAGTTCCTGGACGGTCTTTATTCCAACGTTAATGCAGCCTCCAAACACACCTTTGACAAGTATCGACGATCCTTCACTTCGTCAATACTTTTCTTACAGAGCTTTTCTTTTATCCACTTTCTGAAAACGATGATGGATGACTCAGAGTTTTTCTGTCTGTGCTCCAGGAGGAGACGAAGGTCCAGCATCAATACAGCAATTTGCTGATCAGGGCATGTCTCCACATAAAGGTGCAAGCTGGACGTCTAAACCATGTCCAACCCTGGTGTCAGCATCACGTCGCTATTTCTGAAGTGGAGGCAGGTTTTGGTGCCTGCTGCTGAGGTTCAGCCTTGATTGACAGCAGGATGCACCAATTAGTGTCCACGCAGGCCTCGGTGGGCGGGGCATGGACGGTGACTAATACATTGCTGACAGTAATCAGTGCAGTGGATTTGTGTGGCTGTGAATCAACACCTCCATCCCGAGGCCTCGCACACACACGTCGTCAGCAAAAAAGCAATTAATCTCATCTTCTCACGATTCAATACTGCGCTTTGTTTTAGTTGTAGAGCAGCGATGAGCTTGTTAACCTTGACCCCGGTGTCGTCTTCCTCCGCTGAAGAGGCTCTCCGCTCTCCTCCGTGAAATCGATTCACCTCCGTATCTCCTCAGGATCTGAGACGCTCCGTCTCATCGCTGACTGTCGTCCTCCAGCTCTTTGGAAATAATCCCTTTAAACTCCTCTCCCTCGGACGGGGTCGGCTCTGCTCTGCTCGCTGCTGGAAATAAATTCCTCACCTCTGGCTGTTTCCCAAACAGCTTTGAAACAGAGACCGTGTCCTAAAGAGACCCGGAGTTCATCCATCCTGTCCCCTGAACCGCAGACCAACCTCCAAATTACCTTTCCTCAGCAGGGTCGTGGAAAGACATTATTGCTAAAAGACTCTGGAAGCAGATAACATTGATAACATCTTCATTCGTTTGGAGGGCGCTTTGTGCCGGCGGCACAGACGCAGCCTGCGGAGTGGATGTGTGGCAGCACAGAGAGCTGCCTCATCTGATAGGAAACTCATTTGTACTGAAGTAGATGTCATTTTTTCATTTGATATTAAAACTCTCCTTCTGATAAAGTTTATTTTCTGACAAGTAGACAAAGTCAGCCGCTGGATTGAGATAACTCCACTTCTCTCCTGTGAGAAACTGACGGACTCATCAGTAATGGAAACAAGTAGAAAGGATTTGTATAATTAATGGTCTAAAAGGGAGGTTTTCAAATCGCTCGCCTTGTCTGCCTCATAAATCACTGGGACGTTTCCAAGGAAATCATTATTTCTGCCATCCATCACAAATTAACATCCATGAATCCATTTGGAAACAAAGACCCCCCCCACATACCCAGGGGAGCAGCAGAGGAGGAGGAGGAGGGGGGGTGCAGTCGTCTTAATTTTGTCCCAACAGACTAAAATAATGGACATTTTGGAAGAAAGGACTGGTTTTAGTGTTGGACGTGCGTCCGTCCATGTAAAATCTGATGTTCTTCTAAAGACGCATCAGGAAAACAATCATCAGCTCATTCTTCATCCCAACTTTCCTCATACTGTGGCACATAATCCACACGACGGAGCTCAGCAAAACTAATGTCCTTCCACCGTCTCGTCGGTCTGATCCAATCACAGCCTGACGTGTCTTTGCCTTTAGCCAATCACTTGTCTTCTCTCTGCTGTCATTTCACCACCGTGAAGACTGGATGATCCTCCCACCAACAGGGCGTCAACTGGAGGTTCAGGAATGACATCCACGTTACTATGGGACTCTGAGGTGAACAGACTGGTTTCCATGGTGATCCACTTCCTGCTGGGACCTAAGCACCAGAGTCTCTCGCATCAATCCACTGTGTTTGTCTCTCCTGATTGAAGGACACTCTTAAAGGACAGTAATGTGAGTCTCACAATCATCCACTGGAAAGCGGAGTGACCTTCTGCAGGCTGATGAGCTGCAGCTGGTGGAAGACGAGGACAGACAGCGATACTGAAGTGGATTCAGATCCTGTTGGTAACGGCTGACTGTCCCTGACAGTGAGGACTGAGAACTTCTGGAGTTTATTTTGGCCTCATTAAAGATTTTTGTTTGTGCTTTTATTCTTTGATAAAAAAAACACTTATTGCAATTTAGCAGAGCGAGGGGAAACACATTTCATATCGGTCCGACGTGTCTGTGTCCAATTAGAGCAGAAACAGAGATGATGAACCACAGCAGTTTTAGTTAACGGCTCTGGTTCGTTCGGGGACGTCTGGACCGTCGGACACAACTGGAACTAAATCATATCAGCGGGTTGTTTTGGCTGTTGAGAATTACTGTTCACGAGCAGCAGCTTCAGTTTCTGCCTCGCAGCTGTGTTTATTAATTGATCTTTTAGTCCTTTCAGAGGAAAAACCATAACGTGTTATCATCTATAACACACACACACACACAGCCAACACAAGGCAGCGGTGGAGAGAGTGTGGACGTCCAGCTCTGTCTCTTAGCTCAGCGTTTGGTCTCCACCAGCTCCTCCGGGAAACATCTGGATCTGCAGCAGCTGCTCGGTCTGATCACCACGGAGACACACTTTTACATCACAGCCGTTGTCATGGAGACGTTAAAGCGTCCGTACAGTCGGACGATCGTTCGCCTCAACTCAAACCACAGAGACCGAGGAGCTAGAACCCGCTGGGATTATTTCCCATCATGCACCTGGTGGGGGAGCTGTTTGTCGTTGTTTACTTGTTTGCTCCTGACTGTGTTTGGGGCTTTGTATTTAGGATTTCCTGTTTTATTTTGAAAGGATTTTCCTTCTGTACCTGCCTCTGTGCTGTATCTAATGTCGGCCTGACACCTAACGACTCAGACTCTCTCACCTCCATGTCAGTGAGTGCACAAAGTGACGACGATCTTGCCCCAAACAGACAAAGACGAGGGAAAGTCTCTGAACTTCTCTCATGTTTCCAGTGGGACACGAACCAAAGGACCCTCACTCTGAAGGAAATATTCAAACTAAACTGCCACGTCAGTTCTCATGACCGTAGCGTTTCATCAGATGGAAATATCCTGCAGGTCCAGAGCTGCGTTTCCTCCACAGCCTCCCCGAGTCCACGCCGATGTTTCTGATTGGGCCGGACACCCCCCGTGGGTTCGTGCAGCCGACACGATGCTCAGAGGGGAAAGCAGCTTCAGCTTCTCCTGTTATTGCAGAAACTTTGTGCGAAGTGGCCGCCGCCTAAAAAAAAAGAAGATGGTCTTCCTCACTTGAACTGAATATTAATGTTAGATTCTGTGTGAATGAGCCGGACGCACCGGCCGACTGGAAGAGACTCCAGCTCTCAGAGTCACTGAGGCAGCAGCAGGCAGACAGCTGACGGGCTGCAGCTACGCATGTGTGTGTGTGAGTGATTTAACGTGTGCGTTTTAACGTGTGCAAGTGTGTGCGTTTCAGTTCAGTCATCTGTTGTTGTGTGTCACCCCGAGGCGACGGCATGCGAGAGAAAGGGCGAGAGACAAAGAAGAGAAAAAGACGAAAAAGAAAAGATTAAAGGACGCACAAGTTGGAGGGATGTAGGTGTGTTTCTGTCACTGTGTGTGTGTGTGTGTGTGTGTGCGTGTTGGACCTCAGGCGGTGCTGTCTGTGGTGTCTCTGTGGATCCAGATGGAGCCAGAACTCAACAGAACACATTAGTCCACTTGGCGTGTTCACACACACGTTCAGACACACTCAGATCCTCAGTGTAATTCTCCTGACAGTGGGATCACCTGAGCCCCCCCCCCCCCCCAACCCCCCACCCCCGCTCTGCTGCCGCAAGATTCTGCTCCACTGCAACAGTCAAATGAATTCCTACGGAAGCCGGAGAGGCCCGTTATCTCTCCTTTAGTTATCTCCACGCCAGGACTGAAAAGAATGAGGGAGGAGGGAAAAATCACACACACACACACACACACACACACACACACAGCTCCAGAGTGGGACTGAGTTTCTGTAGGAAGTGAAGGAGCTCGAGTACAGGTAAAGAGAGGAAGGAGGGGGGGGGGGGGGGGTAAGGAAAGAGGGAGAAGTAGAGCAAGAGAAAGAGAGGGAAGGAAGAGGAGGAGGGAGGAGGAGGGAGGAGGAGGGGGGGGACAACGTTGAGTGTTTTCGTCGCGCCTCAGCTCGATGCAGAACGTTTCCTTGAAGCTGGTCAGAGTTTGTTTTCTTGAGTTTCTGCACCGTCGTGTTTCACATGAGTTCAAATCTGCAGCTTTTTCTCTTTTTCTTTCAAAATAAAACTGAGTTTGTTCAAAAAAAATCAAACCGAACCACCAGTTAACTATGAAACGCTTTTACAGAGCGTCTCAGCCAGTGGCACGACAGAGAAATCAGGTCTGGGGGGGGGGTGGGTGGGTGGGGGGGTCACTAAATCCAGCTGGTACTTTTCCTGGGATTTTTGTGCAAACATCTCGAGTCTGAGCTCCAGGTGAGGAGGAGGAGGAGGAGGAGGAGGAGGAGGGGTGGTCAGGGTTCACCATGTGGGGAGCATGACATCTGGGTGGAGGTGGGGACGAGAGGGACAGATGGACGTCCCTAGGCCTGTCCCGTCTCGACCGGGGACAGGGACTCGGTGACTCTTTATCGCCATGATCTGTGTCTTCATCCGTCTGCACCGAGCACTTTCACTCTGTCCCTTTAAATTTGTATCTCCGCTCATCATTTCTCCCTCGCGCTCTCAGGGGAGCTCGATGCCCTGCATGACAACAGATGGAGCCCTGAGGCTGTGGGACCACACACACACACACACACACACGCACACACACACACACACAGAGCACGAGCTGGCAGCAGTGGGTTGGGGGTGGAGGGAAGGTGTAGTGTCAACATCAGTATGGATGTGTACACACTCTCATAGAGAATCTATAGTTATGTCAGGGATGTAAATGAACACAAAGCAGATTTATACGCCAGACACACACACACACACACACACACACACACACACACACACATGCTCTGCCTATATTCATGAGGACCTGACATTAATGTAACACACTCCCTGTAAGTCTCTCAGCCTCCTGCATCAGTGTCCATGTTGGAGCTGTGTCTCTGCTCCTCAGTCTCTTACAGAACCGACAGGTGAGGCGGCGTCACACCTGCTCACAGGAAGTGTTGACGCCATTATCAGGTCTGACGCTCATGGATCAGAGTGGACGGAGTGGTCGCAGTGCAGGTGCTGAGGCTGTGGACGTCCTCCTCTGCTGAGGCGTCTTTATAACACACTTTAACCTGAGAGCTGATGATCGCTCTTAATCTGTGACACCTGATCATTCGATTATTGGTTTCCAGTTGCCTCAGTGTGTGAACCGCTCTCTCACCCAGAGAACGATGCATATCATGATTATTTTCTGCAGCAGATCAGAAAGGTTGAAAATATCCGTCTCAGTGGGACGTCAGCGTTGGCTCGCTGGAGGACCAAACGTTCTGGCTCCGTCTCCTCCCATTGTTGTCTCTGCTGGCTCTGTTTGGAGGAGGCGGGCCTCCGAGACACAATCAGCTCCACGGACGAGTTCTGGCCAAACCTCAGTGCCTGGAACCGGATCCTGGAGCTCACGTGGACTCTGGTGCGTCATCCACCACCACAGGAGTCTGGCACCGGTCCAGGATCCAGGTGTGGGGCGGGTCCAGTGAAGGTCAGGGCTGGGTGAAGCGACATCAGGAGGAGATGAGAACTGTGATCAGGAAAGATCCCAAAATCACCTCCTGGCATCTCCACCTGACGTCTGGCGTGGACCACAGCACGTGACCTCACTTGTACCTCGGCGCGGTCGATGCAGCTGAGATCATGGTAAAGGTCAGGAAGTAAATGTCAGGGCTAATGTGAGCAGAGAGAAACAAACAGCGCTCTGACTGAGAGAGAGTTATTTCTAACATGACAGATGAGTGTGGACAGGAGGGAGGTGTCTGACACATACAATATGGAGACGCACTGATCACTTAACTGTTTGGGCGTGGAGAGGAAAAAGTGAAACGCAGCGCGGGGACGCGGCTAATTGATTCTGGCAGGACGGAAGTGTAAAACACAAACAATTATGACGACACGAGAAGAAAGGGAAGAAGGACACGGAGATGAAATTTGATTGTTCTGACATGATTCATTAACTGGGACAGGAAGGGGGGGTGGGGTCGACACCAAAAGTGGAGGCGCTGAGCTCTACGTTCATTTTTCAGGGCGTAGAGCTGCTGCTGCGGCGGCGGCGGCTGCTGCTGCTCTGAGGCTCTGTGAGAGAAGACCTGTGGTCCACAGCTCTGAAAACACTGGCTCCATAGTGACATATACCATCAGGTCTAATGGGAGCTCAGGCTCGAGCAGCCATCCCACAACGAGGACGCTGCCAGGCAACCGCTGATGGCTCAGTTTGGCTGCGGGAGCTTTCCACAGAGACCAACTCAGGGGACGGAGCATTTTGATACGAGAGGCTTTGTTTTGAAATTCTGCTGCAGGCTTCGCTCACACGCCAGAAAACCAGCACTACATGTTCTGTTCGAGTCTGAGCGCAGCAAACACCAGAGGACCAACGTCATACTGCCGGGTTTCTGCTGTTTATCCGTATGATGACGCTACAGTTAGCCTGTTAGCTAACGCTCACCATTCACCGCTCACTGGGACACTGGCTTCTGCAGAGCTGAGTGTTGTTGACCAGTTTAAACACAAAGCCTCAAACAATACAAACAAACACTCACTTCAACGTCGGCTGCTGCTTCAGCTTCAGGTTCAGAGGTACAGGTGGTTTCAAGAGCGCTAACGTTAGCCAGCTAGCTTGTTTGGAGCCACGAAGCAGGAACCGCTATAGTTCAGTGTGTGGGACACACAACTCTGCACTAGCAGGCATCAATGCTAATGTTAGCTAATGAGCACGTTTCAAGCTAACTGCAATATGAATAAAAACTTGATCTGCTTCAAAGGAACTCATCGCTCTGAAACACACGGTGTTCACATGGTGTTCACGCCGCAGCAGGAAACCAGGAAGCAGGGAGGGCGGAGGGCGGAGGGCGCCACCCGGGAGCACCGGGCTCAATCAATACATGTGTCCAGGAGGGCGGGCTGAGCGCAGACAGGAATTTATTTATTCATTAAACAAAGGGGAACAAACAGGCCGGGAAAAGGGCACCATCCCGCAGGAGGCCCGACAGCGGGCGCTCCAGCCCTGCGAAGGAGGGTGTCAGTGCAGGTGCACGGCGCTCGCGCTCCAGCTAAAACACCGCTCATCATCACGTCCACTTGAAACGGCGCGTGTTCACCTCTCCATGTGTCGATTTTACAACACCTGCCTCTTGAACTTTCCCTGCTTCAATTAAACCCCTCGGAGCGCCCTCCAGCCGCCGCGGCCACACAGATCATTTCAAAGTAAAAGCAGGTATTTGAATTGCACCACTGGGGCGAGAGCACACTTGAGTTCCTTCAGTTTGCATTAATTAATTATGCAACCGGTGACTTCGTGAATGTAAAAACAAGCAGGATGAAGGGACAGAGCTGGCTCAACAAGGTGCCGCGCTGTGATACCTTCATCTGCCAAGTCTAAACACATCTTTGCACAAAAAGCTTTTATCTGAACGAGCTCTCAGATGCGCGCGGTGTTTCATGTCTGAACACAAACGGCCTCGAAAGGACTGAGTGAAGGTTCAATTCCCAGACCTAATCACGCTGCACAGCCCCCTGACTCACAGGCTGAAAAGGAGGACGGCCTGATATGAGTGCAAATTGATGAACCCAAACGTGATTGTCTGAAGGACAAAGAGCTGGCTGACGTCCCGACAACGGGCAGCTCAGGAAGAGGAAGTTGTCTATCTTTCCTAAAACGGATCAGCAGGGGGATAGAAGAGTCAACAGTGTAGTTTCTGTTTTACCGACGCTGACAGGAAATCAAACATCAGAGGAACAGAGTGTTTCTTTCTGCCTCTGGCTGAACCTGGACACAACGAAGACATCCAGGGGAGACAGGAGAGGGACGCAGCCACAAACTGCCACAGCAGAGAGAGCAGGAGAACGGCGATGGCGGCGAAGGCCTTACCTAACTTGGGCAGCGAGTACTGGACTTTGAAGTAGTCCTGATAAAACCCCAGAAGCCTCTTGGTGATGTGGAGAGCGTAGTCGCCCGCACCGCTGGCGATGGCGTCCGGCCGAGCGTAGAGACGGATCTGAAGAGAGAAGAGAAAGAGCAGTATAATGAAGGTGAATCTAAACACAAACACAGAGAGGTAATGGGGTTAGTGTCTGATCAGCTCCAGAGAAAACACGGCGGAATTAAAATCTATATGAAGACGGAAATTAAATGTGGTCGTGTTTACGTTCAGGGAGACAAACGTTACACGGAGCGGAGCCGGAGTTTACCAGAGTCTGCAGAGGACCAAGTGCAATCAGGCCCAGATTGAATTATTTCTCTTTTTCTCCAAACGTTCACACACAAAGAGAAGTGAACCAGGTCAACGTTCAGCAGGTCGCGGTCCACAGACACCGCAGCTCAATCAGGCCGCGTCATGTTCAGCTCCACAACGGAGTCGGCTTCAGTTTCTGTTCAAATCTCACACAAAAAAAAAAATGGATTTACAGCCGAGAGCAGAGAAAAAACACAGACTTTAAACAAGCAGAGGAAGTGAAAGGTTGTGTTGTGATGGATTCCATATTTCTCGGGGCCGTGCTCTAATATTCACACGTCTGAGGCTCAGTGTGTTCTCATACTGCAGCTGCAGCTCCGCTCACACTCAAACCACTCCTGCTCACGACGAGTGTCAACCAGCACGCACGCACGCACGCCACAGCTCATCTGCCAAACGCTCCCCATCAATAAGAATCAATACCGCCACGTCACATGACCACCCCGTGCCTATCAGCTCGCCCGGGCGCTGCCATGGCCTCGCAGTTGACCTCAGTGGAAGAACAACAAGATCACGTGGCGACAGAGTGTGTGTCCCTGGAGCCGCAGGAGTCGGACTCTCACATCTAACGTTTAACTTTTCTGCGCGAGGGTGAAAGTGGAATCAAAGAGTCGGCTCCCTCGGTGCAGCTGGTTCTTGTTTACTGGATGTCACGAAAGTGCAAACGCAGCGATGACAGGAACTTCACTTCACCCTGTTTACTCTCAGAGATCGACTCCACAGGCTGCACAAACAAAGAGCTGCCGACTGATGTGTATCGTCTCCCGTTTGAAATACTCCTTCAACTCTTCAGTATGGCAACGTTCACAATGTCAACGTTTCAGTTTGGCTCCAAAACACGTGAGTTAAAGTGGAGCTAAAGGCTGATCGCCGGTTCACCCTGAGGGGAGCATCAATAGTTGCTGTCCAAGTTTGATAGCAACTGCTGAGATTTAAAACTGGCCAGATCATCGGTGAAGTTTGGACTGTTACTGACACTGAGATCATCCTCTGAGGACCAAGGAGAGTCTGTAAAATACATTACTGATAGTTGGTGAGATATTAACATTCACTGAATCAGTCTGCTGCACGAAAAGCCAGACAATCCCAAAGGTCGCCGAGATCCGTCCTCTGGTGACCATGAACGTCTGCACAACGCAACGCCACGAAAGTAACATGAACCTTTAACATAAATCTGTAACTGTTGTTTTCACCAACAGACAGAAAGCTTGCTGTGTGCTGCAGGGATTCTGTGTGTTACCTGCAGAAAACACCTGAGAGCGGCTTCTGTTTGTCTGTCAGACCTCGGCAACGTCACTGAAAATAAAAGCAAAAGACGAAAAATACGACTTTTAAAAGATATTTATAACTGCCTTGAAACCAGGTTGATATTTCGCCACTGTGGCATCAATGTGCCCGACTCTGTCAGAAAAGTTTGAATAACTCCCAGCTGACCCTTTGTGATGGAGACAGACATTCTGCTCTTCCTGAGAAGGTAGACGTGGTCTTAAAGCTCCATACAGTATAAAGGTAGACGTGCGTCTTAAAGCTCCACACGGTATAGAAGAAACTGAGCCTTACATCCAGCCGTCAGGACTTCCTGTCACTTTGTGATGTCACAACAGAGCCTCCTGATTGGCTGACACCAACCTGTTGCTACCACGGAGCAGCAGCAGGTTCTCCACAGAGAAGCTGATCAAGACTTCAGATGAAACCCAGTACAGTGTGAACTGTGGGGACCTTGAATGAAGTGATGTGTTGATCTGCTGAGGATCTGTTGAAATGTTTGACAACAAGCTGCCGCCACCTCCTC
>JAFELL010001560.1:20000-34244 GCA_019059645.1 Caranx melampygus | reverse complement strand
ATCGATGCACAGTCGAAGCTGCAGTGACGACATGCGTACAGACTGATCTGAACCACTGCAAACATCAAATACCCTGAAGCATCACTTTAAGAGTTCTACCTGAGTTCTGGCAGTTTGACAGCTGCAGGTTTAAAAACTCTCTGCCCCCCCCCCCCCCCCCCCCCCCCCCCCCCCCCACACACACACACACACACACAACACACACACAAGGCTGCAGGTGGCAGGTTCATAGGTCACAGTGTTCACACCTGGACGCTGCTCAGTCCGACCACACTGACCTGCTGCTGCCACCGAGCAGCTCCACCGGGGCAGGTGGGGGTTGAAGGTCTGGCTGAAGGGCAGCTCCCACACAGGTTTAATGGTGCCAGGCACAAACTTCCTCAGACCACCGTGGTTTTACTGTTGAGATGAGCAACACAAAAACAAAAGAGCAGAGCCCACAGTGTGTTTCCGTCTCTTCCCTCAGGATCATGTTGTTTTAGACCAAACTGCACAACCAAGGACTATTTTAATTTCTTTAACGAAACCAATCGTGGTTTTAATATTAATAGGAACATTAGAGATGCTGCTCTTCCCCTCCTCGGCTGGAGGGGTGTGTCTGATTGATTGACAGCGGCTGACAGGCTGAGTCTCAGCAGGGAACCAGAGACAAAGTAAACAAACTTGTGCTAAAGTGCAGGACAAGACGTGTGCTCGTGTTTGTGAGTTAGACGAGGAGACTGTGGCAGGAAAGCTGACGTGGGTTGTTGTTGTGTTGTTGTTGTTGTTGTTGTGTTGTCCGGACTCCGTTGCTCTTTGTGTTGTGTATCAGCTGCTGTCTGGGCTCAGCAGGACCGTCTGCTCTGCCTGTGATACAGCGCTGACGTTACTGTTTCATGCACCGTTCGATCGGCTGCATCCAGAGGAAGTCTCTGAGAACTGACGGAGGTTCATCAGAAATATAAGATAAAAAGTCTTTTTCCTGGAAGTGTGTGTTTAGAAACGTGTGTCGACGCTGACGCCATGAGATGTTTAATTTCTGCACTGCTTCTCACTGCAAACAGAAGCATCTGACAGCAGGTTGACTGGGAAGATTCAACACATTGTGGCTTTAAACTGGCTATAATTAGTATTTTCATAATGACAGTGTAGGAAATGACAAACAGTGGTGCGACTGTGAAGTGGAGTCACTGCAGCTCTGCTCCGTTTACAGAGCTTTACACTGCGTCTGAGCTCAGCGTTCATCTGAACACAACAGCAACTGTTCTGCTTCGCTCCCACTGAGTCCTCCTCAGAGAAACATCTGGAACAGAAGGAAACATCTGGAACAGGAAGTACAGTGGAGCTCCAGCACTGAAGATTGAAACTGACCTTTGACCCCTCTGGATGTAAAGTGTCATCACGTTGTTTCATCCTTATAGATATGTGACATCCAGACCGTGTCATTATTAGTGTTTGAGTTCATGAGTTGTGTTTTGTGAGGTCATAGTGTGACAGAAGTGATGAAACCCCTGACCTTTAACCTTTGACCTTTGACCACCAAAGTCTGTTGATCCACGATTCCAACTGAATGTTTGCACCAAATTTGAAGAAGAACTGTTGAGATGTTATTGAGATATTGTGTCCACAAGGCCAAAACCTTACTCTGTGAGGTCATCAGGACCTTGACCTTTGACCTTTTTTTTTTTTTAATCCTGTGAAGAAATTCAGTCAAGTTGTTGAAAAGATATCACATCCAGGAGAATGAGATGAAACAGCCACAGAGCAGCTGGTGGAGACCAAACATGGAGATAGAGGAGAGAGTTGTTGCTGTCGCCCCCTGGTGTCCAGAAGAGGTCGCTGACGGTTGAAGCTCAGAGGAGGCTGCTTTGGGGAGGTGCTTTCTTCAGAATGAAAACCAGTAGTGACGTGGCATTTTCAGATAAAACAGGCTTCACTGCCAGTGATTTACTGTGGACAGATGATCTGCGGCTGTGATCTGGCGAGCAGCGAGGGGCGGCGGTTTATCTTCGACCACACAGGCGATGCAGAGTTTAGGTTTCTGGCCAGCGCTCAGGATCTGCAGCCACTCCATCCGTGGCGACAATCCCACCTTATTAGATTGAAAGTGTTTAATCTGCTCGGTGTCTCTTTTCTCGTCCCACTTGTGTCATTTGACCTTTTCTGCCCAATGTTCAGGTTGGCGGCGCTCTATTATTCTGCCGCATTATCATCCTTGTTAGTCCTCGTCGGTGGTGCTCTTCCTTTAGTCGTTTCTCTGAGAGCTGTAATCATGCTGCTGTTAGCTGGAAAACAAGCAGTGCAGCAGGACTGAGGGACAGTTCAGGGCTCGACTGATCCAGCCTTAACTGGGAGCTTTAGAAAGGTTTAAAGCTAATCTCAATGTAAAGAGGGCGTCTGCCTCCTGAACCCAGTCTGACTTTTACCGAGGGCCCTTCTCTGGTTATTCCCTGAAGGAGCCGATCACTGACGTGCTCATTCTTCTTGGTGGTGTTTGAAGGTTTAAAGTAAGATTTCTCATGTGAAACCACGCAGCGCCTGATGGCTGAGGTGATGTTGCAGCTACTTTGGTATTTTATTAATTAAATCACATTGTTGTCAGTGTGCGCTGCCTGACGACTGTCTGCGCTGACAGTCTCTTCAAAAACAGCTGAATGCCACCAAACCATAGCTGTCACAATAATGACTGTCACAGCACATCCCCATCAAACCAACCTCAAAGAAGGAGAAGAAGAAGAAGCCACAAGTCTGTCAGCGCCCATCAGTGTGTCTATTGTCATCAGTGCACGTTGAAGTCGTGATGGGGGGGGGGGCAGTCTGTGCTTTAATGGCCTTCACAACATCTGGACTTTAATTATTCCTCTGGTGGCTGAACCACATCATCCAGGTGACAGTGGAGCCATGGAGGCTGTCAGCACACCTGCCTGACTCAGTGTGTGAAGCAGCTTCTGGGTTTAACGGCAGCAGAAGAGACGACGGACCTTTAAAACACCGCACACCTGACCTCTGACCTCTGACCTCTGCGTCACTCTGACATGAACACGGCTCTGTGATAACGCCTACAGGTACATGCAGTACCCCAGTGTAGCAGGGAGGGGGCAGCAGCGTGTACACTGCCGAGCAAGAGAAGAAGAAGAGTTCGACCAATCAGAGCGCGGGGTTCAGTCCCACAAAATGCCGGGGGGGCGGAGGGGGGGCCGTGACGGCAGCAGGAACAGGCTTCATTACTCTGCTGGTCCTTCAGGTGAGGGCGGAGCTTTCCTTTACCTGTGGAGGTGAACAGACGGGCTGGGTGTGAGAAGATGACTCACTTAACGAGAAACTGTCAGCCTGATGACGTTAGCCTGACGTTACGTCATGACGTAACGAGCTAGCTGGCTATTTAAATTAGCGACGTTAATATTTTCCGTTACTCGCAGAGTTTCTTTTATCGTTACTGAGCACGTTACCGTGTTAAATGAAGTGTGTGTGTGTGTGTGTGTGTAACAAGAACCAATGTTATAACACAGAGACTAAAGTGTCAGTTTTGACTAAATAATCGGATAAAATTCACGCGTTGATCTGTTTTCGTAAAGAAAAAACTATCACACAACAATATTTTATATTATTTTATCATATAATCACCATGAACGTTGGTTTTGTATCGGTCTGACAGGGTCTGAACCAAAGGTTGTGGATGTCATCTGAGACCAGAGCTCGTCCACATCCATCAGTGATGATCCATCAGTCTGCATGTGTGTCTCATCACACATCATTGTTTCGATGCTTCAAAGTCAGACAATGACCCTCTTGCTATAAATAAAGTAATTGGGACGAGTGCAACGACAAAACAAAGGCGAATGCAAATGCAAATTTCACTCACGCTGGAGACCAATTAAGGACAGAGGACTGTCAGACACTTCCTGCAGAAATGTAGTCAACACAGAGAAAGAGCCAAGCTAACCACAGACAGCAGCTCAGGCAGCGTTTAGTCTGAGGGGGGGGGGGGCGTTTCACCCAGAGTGGTACAGAGTTAGGAAGAACCACTGATCCTGGACCTGCCCATCCACGGTCTGGTCCCAGTAAGTCACCATAGAAACACAGGACTCTTATTGATCAGCGAACAGGTTTCTGTTTATCTGTCAATGTTCAGAAACTTTATTTATACTGACGTTTCCAGTCAGTAAGCAGCCGCTGACACCGGCAGGAATAACTTGTATAAGAAAAGTGTGTGTGTGAGGGGGGGGGGCATAGCTAATGGATGACATATGTCCGTCCAGGCAGACCTCACTTTATCACTTTACCCATGAGCCCCCGGCAGCTGTTGCCATGGAGAGCGAGGCCTCAGTGAATCCAAAACAATTAGCTGTTGCTATGTTTTGCTGATAGAACATAGAACTATTGATTGATTGATTGATTTAAGCTCCAGGTTGTGAAATGAATGTCCTCGGCGGTAGCTGCGGTTACTCCCGCTCTATTTACAGCATTCAAAGCCCCGACAGGAGGAGGAGGAGGAGGAGGAGGAGGAGGAATGTATGCAGGAGGCTTATTAACCCGCAGGCAGAGCTGGAGCTGTGTGAGCAGATCAATCATTTAACATGGACGTCCTCATCAGTTACAGTGGCAGGTAAATAATGATATAAACTCAGACTTTATTGGAAATGATTAGGTTGAAAACAGAGATAAATCTGATGTTTAATGTTTTATACTGTTGGAGATAAAAGCCACTCTGGAAAACACAGTGCACATTAAATCAGGCGGAGAAGAGCCGGAGGCCTGTGTCAAGACAGACGTCATTTTTCATTCCTTTATAGTGCAAAGTGAGGTTTTAACATTGGTGCGTTTCTGTCAGGACATCATTTACTGCAGGACCAGTTGGCCGTGACGGTGGAAGCACCAGGTGGGTGTGGCTCAGCAGGAGGACCGGGCCCTGTCGCACCTGTGAGTAACGAGCTCTGATTAATGTGTGAAGCTCGTCATTTCACTCACAACGAGCATCGTGTACCGGTGAAGTGATTTACAGCTCAAACCGATGTGTGGATGTGAACACAAGCAGCCGGAGCCCCGCCCTCTTTTTAAAGCTGCGCTCATCAATATTTCTATATGAACGGTGGATCAGATCTGTGATTGATTGTGGCTGGTGGTTCTGGAGATGTGCCTGGAGTAAAACTGCTATTAGCTGCAGCTTGAATCACCAGTTTGTGCAAAGATGGAAGTTTGTGGAGCGGCTCACCGGTGAGCAGGAACGTTTAATTAAGTCACGCCGGAGGAGCTGGGTAATTAATAAATGCAGCAGAGAGGTCCAAACGAGTGGTGGTGACATTAACACAACACAACATCTCCGCAGCCTGCACTTCAGCGTCTGTGGCTGGGACTTGTAAGCATCCTAATGATGCAGCGCAGCCTGACATGGCTCGTTTATGTGGTAGGAATAATGTCACATACTAATCAGGGGGGGGGACGGGGGGGTTCAGTGTAAATTAATATAATGATGTCAAAGGCAGGGTTTTATTTCCCCCGGGCCCCTCCAGCTTGAGCCTCGACCCGCAGCCAGCGTTGAGCCGCTTTGATTATGTGTGCTGGCGTGGGTTAAGTCCTGGCTTCATATTAGATTATCACAGGTACAGCAGGGGGGGCAGGTGGGAGAACAGGTGGGATGCTGATCCCTGGGGTTCATGGTTTGATGCCCTTGAACCCAGTGTTGAATCAGGGAGGGCACCTGTTATAAAAACAACAACAACATGGTGACCCCACAGCTGAAGGACAACAACAACAACAACAGCAGCAGCAGCAGACGATCAGATGCAGGAGGAGCCTGGTGCGAAGGTGACCCCCCTTTTTCCAACGTGTGTTTTTCAGGATATGAAGCACTTTTCCTGTCGACCACAGTTTCCACATCACTGACGCCTTGTCTCTTCTTGTATAAGTGGGATGTAAAATACAGTCGTAAGTAAAAGCCACATTAGTGCCTCTCTCTCTCTGTCTCTCTCCCTCTCTCTGTCTCTCTCTCTCTCTCCCTCCTGTCAGGCTGCTGAAGTGGTCAGCATCATTTTCTCTGACAGTTTCTCAGACTTCAGTCTTTCAGAGCTCATCCTCTGTGACACCTGTAATTCTTGGCCGTCTGACAGATTTTCTTCCAGGATTCATTCCTCCCGTAAAGATGGAGAGAGAGAGAGAGAGAGAGAGAGAGAGAGAGAGAGAGAGAGAGAGACAGAGAGAGAGAGAGATGCTCAGTCGTCATGAATTTGTTCCCTCTGTGGCCGTCGACCACGTTACAGCAGCAGCAGCAGCAGCCTTCAGAAAGTCCAGCGCCGACTGACTCACAGAGAAAGTCACTATAAACAGACTGAAAACACTCACTAACCGAACATGAAGGCTACAAACAGCCCATAATACTCCACACTCTGCGGAGGACTGTATTACGCCAGGACTCGCTCCCTGTCTCATCTCCTGGACACGTGAACAACAAAGACTGACACTGTGTCAAACCACATCTGCAGGAGAAGATGTGGTCTTGTTTTTGGGTCGGTTCAGTTCATCCTACATCTGTGGACAGTTGCTAACCAGACATGTCGGTACATTACACACTTTATCCACCAGCTTTATTTTTACGCCTCTGCGCCGGCGACAGTCCGAGCCGGAGGCAGCGACTCGTCTGCCCGTCTCCGCCCCATGGACACCATATCTGAGCAGCACCTCGACGCAGCTTCTGCAAAGTTGGTACAAAAAGAAAAACGTCCACAGTGAGTCAGAGATGAACTGATCCGATTCTGGCAGCTGAAGGTCAAAGGTCAAGCTCACTATGGGCTCACAAAACACTGGGATAAAACAGGGGTGTAACCTGGAGCTAGTCTGAGTGGCGGAGGGACACGAGCACGAAGCGCTGGGTTTAGTTCGACTGTTCAGACAGATTTTTCTTATAGTATCACAGTGAAACATACATAACACAAACTGTTCCAACAACCAACCCCCCCACCCCACCCCCCCACCCCCAGCACAGATCAGAGCTACCTAAACACATCAGTGACAAAGACCTGTGCATTGTTACTGTGCCCTGCAGACTCACTGCTGTCGTGTGTTCATGATACAGTGACAGTGAACGTATCGTAACCTAAAAGCACAGCAGTTGTGTAAAGAGGAGTCACAGCAACAAACAGGATCACATCGCTGCATCTCAAACATCCAGTCCTCCTGCTCTTTACACATCCAGCCTGATGCAGCATCAACAACATCTCCATGAAGACAATGTAAAAAAAAAAAACAAAAGCTATTTATTTATTTCCTGTCTGAAAATGAAACACCACAGAAGAAGAAGAAGGTGCTCGTGCTGCTGACAACACGACGCAGAGACACAGGATGTTTTCATCTGACTGGTTTCCCTGCTGATGAGAGCGACGGCGGCAGAGCGGTTTCACCCCGAGCGTGTAAATGACACGTAAATGTAGATGAATGTGAGGCCGGAGTGTGTGTGCCGTACGGCCGCTGGCGGGTGTGAGGGGGGGGCTGTAAAGTGTGTGAGGAAGAAGACAGGAGGTGAATGTGTGTGTGTAAATGCTTGTCTGTGCTGTTCTGGAGCTAAGCTGCTGGAGATGGCGTTTTAGCATGCACGGCAGAGCGCTTTGCCTGTCTCTGCATTTCTTTCTTTCTTTTTTTTAGTTCCCCCCCTCCTCTTTGCGCAGCTCCTGTCATGCTGAACTGCCCTGTCTCTCCACTACATCGTCTTGCTGTGTGTGTGTGTGTGTGAGAAGTGGAGGGAGGCTGGACGGGGCTGTGGCTGTGTGTGCTGGATAGATAACCCCCGTGCTGATAAGACCAGTGGGACAGTGACTGAACCACCCACAGCTGCACTGCCAGGGCCTTTCAGACATTTTTCTCTCTCCTGCCACTTTTGCCAGTTGAAGTGATTCGTCCCTTGTTTTCCACTCCTTTCAGATAAAGAAGCCCCCACTGCCGCCCCCTTCACCCTGTCTCCGGTGGCGACGCCAGGGAGCACAAAGGAAGACAGCCCTGCAGGCAAAAGCTCCGGCGCTGTGGCCAGAGGTTTGCTCCAGTCGGTGCTGGCTCACAAAGGACCACCGGCCTCCCAGAGGGGGGAGATCCTCCCCTCCGTTCTACCCCAGAACCTGCTCCCTCTTCTGGGCAGAGGACTCAGCATCGGCTCCCTCCCCGGAAGTCACTCTGTGGAGCATCAGAGCGGGGGATTACTGAGGAGGGTAAAACCCCCGGCATCAGCTGCAGTGTCAGGCCGAGGCAGCGATCCAACTGAGCCTCCTCTTCCTGCAGACACACACTCCTCCCAGCTGCCTGGCACACACACACACACTCCTGAGCAGGAGGCTGAGATCACCACTGTGATGCTGGACGAGGACGCTGAGACAGGGACACCCTCAGCAGGTACGAGTGTGTGGTTAGATCTCTGTGAGAGAGACATGAAAACGTATTAAAGCATCCACACTCCCCAGAGGATGAGTCACTCTGACTCTTAGTCTAGCGCCACCATGAGGCTGATGGTGGGGCTTAATAACCTTTTTGGCCTAGTTTTCCCTCAAACAGCAGAAACACTGCTGACATTCACATGCTAAAGTAAACCTGCTTAACATCAGCTCGTTAGCATTGTCAGTGTGAGCATGTTAGCACTTGATGCTAGCATTTAGCATGACTGGAGTAGATCCCAGATTGAACGTGTTATTTGTCATAAATGTAGATAAACATGAAGATGCTGCTGATACGAAGCTGATTTAACCAGAGTCAAGGGTATAAACAATCTGCTGCTGTCAGAGTCAGAGCGAACAGCCAGGAGCCGTGGATGTGCCCTGTCTCTGCTGTGTCGTGGTTCTCAGCCCAGTAATTTCCATCATTAATTACACACAGCAGGGATTTCCAGTGAGTTTCCAGTCAGCCTGGCATTAAAGAGATTACAAGGCAGCGAACAGAAAATACATAAAACCAGGCCAGTGCAGAATAAACTGCTCTGCTCCGCTCTCTCCTCAGCCGTGCAGAGCTGCATGGTGAATTTCTCAGACCCGGAGGGATACATCGACTCCTCCGACGACCCCCCGCTGCCCGACGGCACCTTCTTGCACTGCACCTACACAGTGACCGTGTACACCGGCTACGGCGTGGAGCTGCAGGTACGTGTCATCAGCACGACGGTAACACGCCACACACGCGGCCAGGCTGCAGGTCAACCAACACACACTCAGTGGAGAATCACTGTTTCTAACGCCGGACATCATGATGCCGTTGTGACCGTGAGGTTGACTGTGTGTGATCTCAGGCTCAGCTCTGCTTCCTAGTGGCAGCTGCTGGTACTGCAGCCCCCCCCCTCTCTCTCTCTCCTTCATTGTGCCAGGTCTGCTTGTTCACACTGAACCAAACAAATCCAGGGTTTTGCCGGCGCTCTGACGTCCCGCTCCACTCAGTGTTTTATACTATACTACTTTTTAGGAGTCCAGCTTTGTTCAGCTGCTGAATGTGATGAGAGAAAACACATGACATGATGACGTCATGAATACGTAAATATGTGTGTGATATGATCTAGCAAAAATTCAGCGACGTTAATATCATCACTGAAAAAGTCCTGGGAAATAATTTTGAGAAAACAGAAGGAAACCAAACCTGACCCCCCCCCACAAAAAAAATCTCCATGTCTGTACCATTTTTTCTATCCAGAGCAGTGGAGCAGAACAAATGTTCCTGGTTCCCACCTCAGTCAGAGAGGACACTGTGAGGACACTGTCTCTCTGTCTTTGTTTCCATTCGCGCGGCCGTAAACAGACGCAGCAGGACTCAGCAATTAGCTTCAGCCATCACACACACACACACACACACACACACACACACACACACACTGTATTTGTTAGGACCCTCACAGGCGTAATGTATTCTGCAGCCTCTAACCTTCCTCACCTCCACAGGTGCACACACACGCACACACACACACGCCTGTCTGAATTATAGATTTTGTTGGTTTTCCCATTCAAAAGGGAATTTCATTACTTTTTTATTTCATGAATTTAACAAACAGAAAAAATATTGTTATTATTTTGGACGTATAAGTTTGGACACCCTCCGAAGTTACTCCTTTTTAGTGAATGGTCTGGTGTCATACGGTGTTTTTTCTAATCGACCAGTCAAAGTGTTTAACGAGTCACATTCACCCAGTGACTTTGTGCAGTGCTTTGTTCAGCTGCTGTGAAGTTTATCTTCAAATCAAGAACCAATCATATTTATTTACAGACGACGTGTGTTAATCAGCGAGTCAGTGAAGTTGGTGAGTGGATGTGTGAAAGAGAGAGAGAGAGAGAGAGAGAGAGAGGAGGATGGGGATGAATGGACTTTACTGCAGCTGGGTGAATTGGTCAGGTGCACCCAGGTGCATTAACACTAGCTCCGCCCACTGGGACCTAAGGGGAAACAGAACAGAGAGACAGCAACTAAGGACAAAACAACCCCAGAGGCAGAGGGATGCCACACACACACACACACACACACACACACACACACACACACACACACACAAACACTGACTGGGGATCAGTGTCTTTCTCCAAGGACACTTTGTCGTACCGACAGCAGGAGCCAGGAATCGAACCAGCGACCTCCTGATCTGCCTCCTGATTACGACCTTAACTTTAAACCTTAACTATTAAGATTTAAACAGGCTTCAAAATGCAGAAATGTCCTCAGCTCCCAAGGTGATAAATCTAAAGTCAAGTCAGTCCCCACAAGGATGGCAGAACACACACACACACACACGCACACACACACACACGCAATTCAATTTCAGCTCGGTGCCACTGACAGTTTCAGGGATTTCAGACATTACCAAAAGCCGGTGACTAAAATGAATCTGTTTCCCTGCGCCATGCGACAGCGACCCACACGTTCTGCAGCCGGAGCTGTAGCTGTTTTTTTTTTCCTGCTCGTCCAGGAATCTGCGACGTCACGATGCAAATTCAAACCAGAGCCCACGGACGCTATCGATCCTGTGCAGCACACAGTGACTCAGGAGCAGCGAATTAGCTGCAGAGCCAAACTCTGAGTCGTCACTGTGCAGTTTGTTCCCTCTGAAACACACAGACAGACACATGCTTCAATGTAAAGGCTGTTTCCTTTGTGTTTATCACATATGACATGGAGACAGATGGCTGTTCGTTCATACTCATGGTGTCAACAACAATAACTGTAAATGCTGTGTTGGTGCTTTACTCTGATTCAGTGATAAACAGTATTCAACAAAAGATAATGTGTTATTTACCAGGACACATTTTTGATTGATTCAAAAGGGGCTTGATGGGACGTTGAGCAGCAGCACAGAGCGACGCTGATATTCACAGTGTTGCTGGTTTTCTGTCAGTATCTGTCACACTGACTGCACCCACAGGTTTCAGAACTGAGGTGTAGAAATGCAGCAGCATCACTGAAAGTCGTCTAATGTGTCTTAAAAGCACAAGTTGAAAATAAAGCCGCCTCACAGTTTTACTCTGTATGAGGGATTATCGCCTGGGAACGCCTTGGGGTCCCTCCGGAAGAGCTGGAGGAAGTGTCTGGGGAGAGGGAGGTCTGGGGATCCCTGCTCAGGCTGCTGCCCCCACGACCCGGCCCCGGATAAGCGGAGGAAGATGGATGGATGATATTCAGTTTCACCTCATTGTGAACAAGCACAGAGCCACAGGCTTTAAACACAACACTGACACGTTGGAGTTGGACTCGTGTTGTCACTTCTCTGGGGTGTTAAATCTCATTTTATCTCAGATTTGTTCTCCACCAGGTCCTGAGGAAACACCAGAACACGTCTTTTCAATGTGGAAACAAAACACTGATGAGAGCGGCCGGTGGCAATAAAATCAAACCCATGAGGTGGAAAAGGCTGAAACGCTGAGTGGAGCAGCGAGTGACTCTGTCTGAGCGACTCCTTTCATATCATTAGTGTAAGACATTGTTGAGACCAGCTCTGATTTCACCTCCGAGATGTTTTGGTGACTCACTGTGTCTTCGTTTTACCACAGGAACTGATTGTGTGTGAGTCTGTTGGGTCCTCAGTGCAGCCGAGGAGCGTTTTGTCGTCTTCACTTCATCACGACCTGAAGAGAAACCCAGGGACTAATTATCTGTGTGAGCAGTGAAATGACTCAGCTGTGATGTCTCTGTTCAGGTGAAGAGCGTGAACCTGTCGGAGGGCGAGCAGCTCTCCATCCGTGGCGTCGACGACCGCGGGTCCCTGCTGGTCCTGGCCAATCAGACGCTGCTGGTCGAAGGTCAGGTGATCCGCAGTCCCACCAACACCCTGTCGGTCTACTACCGTTCCACGCCGGAGGGAAACATGGGAATCTTCCAGCTGCACTATCAGAGTGAGTCCAACACACACACACACACACACACACATGAATATGAATACATACAAACACACCATACAGATTCAATAAGTCTGAATCCATCAGCAGGTGTTTGTACTTTGTACACATGCTAATTACATAATCAAAAAATCTTCTCATCTAATCGCTTAACACGGTGATTGAAACTGTCATGTGAATTATCTTATTAGAGCTGTGATTAATTGGCTCTCGCCTCATTAGGACGCTGAAAAGACGGGAGTGTGTGTGCATGTGTGTGAGTGTGTGCGCCTGGCTGTGTAAGCCCATAATAGATATGACAGTGACTGGAAAGGAGGAAGCATCAGAGTGTTAAGACCCACCTGTGCCATTAATCACAGCCATCTAATCCTTTTACATCAGCAGCAGCAGGTAGAGGAGCAGAGCTGAGCCCAGCTGACGGGGATTAAAATATCTCTGCAGGGACGGACGTGGACAAAATAAAGGCATGAAAACTGTGTTAAGAGAAAGAAAACAACAACAACAACAACAACAACAACAACAACAACACAAAGGCCTGCTCTTAAATAAGGCTCCAAAGCTGTAATCATATCAGACAGTGTGTGTCTGAGCAGGACACACGGTGTTTCCACTCACAAACATTCACTGGAGCTTCGAGATGAACTGGTTGTAAATGTGTCGTTAAAGGTTAAAGTTCAAGGTCAAAGCAACAGTTTCATGAATTCATTCTCTAATTATGATGCAATTTAACTCAAATGTCCTGAAGGTCAAAGGTCAGCTCCCCTGTGACGTTGTGTGTTATGCATTGAATAATGTTGGTTATAATCCAGTGCTGTAACTGGGGGGTGTGTGTGTGGGGGGGGCATTTTTCCTGCAGCTGAGCTGTGTGGTGGAGGAAACAACCTCAGGACAGTGATTCTGCTTTCACTGTTACTCAATTATTTATCACTGAATTCAGTATTAATGTGTGTGTGTGTGTGTAGAAGTATAAAGTACACACATCTCTGGTAGTATTCAGTCAAAAACCAAAGTTTTTATAGGAACATGAAAGTGTCTGCACCACAGATGTGAAAACCAGTAATGTAAAGCTGAGTCCCTGGTGATGTGTTCAGGGTTTACCTGTTCACCTGTGTCTCCTGTCCTCCTTCAGTCTTCAGGCTGAGCTGTCCTCTGCCCAAGAGGCCTCACTTTGGGGACGTGTCGGTGCTGGACCTGCTCCCTGGAGGAACCGCCCGCTTCCACTGCCACATGGGTTACCACCTGCAGGGGGAGCCGCTGCTCACCTGCCTCAACGCCTCCCTGCCCATGTGGAGCGGCAAGGAGCCCAGCTGCAGAGGAGTGTGTGTGTGTGTGTGTGTGTGTGTGTGTGCAGAGATAAGTTTCACATGCAGCAGAATGACGTCCCTTTTGGCTCCATGTCTAAGTGAAGTAAAAGTGACACCCCCACCCCCCCCCTCCATGCAGCTCTCTGTGGAGGGACGATGAAGAACGCCACAGTGGGGAGGGTTTTGTCTCCTTCTCCACACCACGGGCCAAACGCCACGCAGGACTGCTCCTGCTCGTGGTCCCTGGAGGCCCCCAAGGACCAGAGGCTGCACCTGCACCTGGAGAGACTGGCCCTTGGCCCCACTGACAGGTAGGGGACAGGGGGTGGGGGTGAGTGTTTGCTCTGAGTCAGCGGGGACCTACCTGAAGATTTCAGCAGTAGCAGAAAATGTGGAAGACTAAACAGAGAGTCTTATTCCATCTTGAAACTATGATGTTACTTGTTCAACATCTTATTTCAACAGTTTTTCCCAGTTTCTCTGCCAAAGCGACAGACACAGCATTGGCCCAGACTCACAGACAGCAGGGGGGTGTGATGGTGACTGGCAGGATTTACAGTCTGGGGGAGGGGATGCAAAAATTAGAGAAACAATTTTATTTGGATGCAGAATTTGGAAAATGTCCT
>JAFELL010001560.1:0-17500 GCA_019059645.1 Caranx melampygus | reverse complement strand
GCTCCTCGCTCTCCATCGTGTCCCTGCAGCTCAGTGTGGAGGAGACCTGACTGGACCTGGGGGAGTGATCCTGTCTCCAAACTGGCCCGAGTGGTACGGAGAGGGGGAGGACTGCAGCTGGAGGATACATGTCGGAGAGGACAAACGAGTGCTGCTCGACGTACAGCTGTGAGCAGAACACAGAGACACACACACACTCAGAGACACACACATAGACACACACACACACACACATACACACACACACACACTCAGAGTCACACACATACACACACACACACTTGTCAAAGCTTCAGCTCTGATCCAAAGTTTGGCCAGATGTTGTCATTAAAAATGTATGTGTGGGTGCAGAGGGCGGGGGCTCAGCGTGGGGGCCCAGCGCCCCATCTAGCTGTGCTTATTGATATTTCTGTATTCCAGCTCACACTGAGGCATTAAATCCAAAACTTGACAACATTAGAGAGCATGCTAATCAACTTCCCTCTGCAGTTTCCACCCGTCCTGATATTTATGTCCTCATTTTGATCCTGCGCTCTCGGCGGCTCGGCGGCTCGCTGCAGAGCTGGTCATTGTGGTCGTGTGATGCTGCCGGACTGAATTTTTAATCTTTCATCTAATCCCACCACCCCTCCTCCTCCTGCTCCTCGCTCATGTCTCTGACAGATCCAGCGTGAACTGACTTATCACTAAATCTAAAGCCAGCGTGTGTGGAAGTTTAATTTTAATTAAGCAACTTCCACAGAGCTCAGATTTACTTTGACTGCAGTTTATGTAACGCACACATCATCCAGCGAGAGCCGAGGAAACTGGTTATCAAAGTAGAAATCAGATCAGTGTTTACTCAGCCAGAGAAACCAGCAGGGACCACAGAGATGGGTTTAAAGTGCCTGCATCCTGAATTTATGGATTTTATTTAAGGTGAGCTCAGCAAGCAAAAGGATCCGCCCCCAAACATCTCTGTTAAAGCTCAGGACGGTTAAATAACCAACATCAGGAGAGAGAGTGGAAAATGTAGAGGAGTAAAAACACAACTGGAGATAAGGGTTGGTTTAAAAACGGAACGGCAGGTGTATGATGATCAAAATGGATCACAAAAGAAGAGAAGAGATAAACGTGTGCTGCTGCGCTTCTGGATGTCTGAATAAGAAAAAGTCTCTTCTGTCACATCAGCAGGAAAAAGATCCTGGTTCAAAAATAAGAGAGGCATCAAAAATGATGCTGTAACACTGACTGTAAGAGAAGCAGTGCAGGAATCACCATCAGAAACACTTCAGTAACGTGTGGATGAAACCAGCGCGGTTCCAGGTGCTGCTGAGTGCGTCAGTTTTATGCTAAGCTAAGATAATTAATTAAAGTCATGTAAATAACTCTCTATAATGTGTAATAACTGAGCCGGGCCGATGTTAGAAATGAAGGTCAATCAAGATCTAACAGAGACAATAACCAGCGTTTCAGTAGCAGCAGCTTCATCCTATAAAATCAATATTTATTCATTTCACTCATTTTTTCTGCCGTATGAAATCGGTTCAGCTCGACTCCCTGCAAACACTAATCCAATTACGCACTTAGAAATGTGTCACATCATATTTACAGATATTTCAGTTACTAAAGCCCTGTGAAGGTGCGTCCTGACGGAGCCTCTGTGGTGAAACTCTCACGTCTCTGGGGCAGGAGCTGCTCGCCTGTGTTTACACGCTGCTAAACACTTGGCCTGTGGATGAATGCAGCGTTTAACCTCTGAGGTCACCTCGTCTCCCACACAGTTGGCTGTCGACATGACAGCGCTCTGACTCATCACAACTCGTCCTGAACTGATACCACCGGCTCTGCTCTCTCTCTCTCTCTCTCTCTCTGTCTTGGCCCTCAGACTGAACATCAGCGACAGTGACATGTTGACCATCACAGATGGTGACGAGGTCACGACACGTATCCTGGGGCGGTACGTCGGGGGGAGCAGCCCCTTCAAGCTCTCCTCCACCACGCCCGACCTGACCATCACCTTCCACTCCGACCCAGCAGGACTCGTCTTCGGCAAGGGCGAGGGCTTCATCATCAACTTCATGGGTGAGAGCTCAGACACTGTGAAAGACAGAGTGAACGTGTGTGTGGGTGTGTTTGACAGAGACTTGATATAAATGTATGGGAGACAGAGCTCAGGAGTAGATTAACTGCACAGATGTCAGAGGAGTCCCTGATTGATGAGTGTGTCTCAGCTGTGACTCTGGCCTGAGGCTCAGAGGTTGCCACGGCCACTTGAAGTGGTTGCCACGGCGATAGAGGCACCCCAGGTTTGAGGCACACAGAAACGTCGAGAAAAAGGGCGATGGCTCGGCGCTGGTCTCACATTTGAGCTTATTCTGACCGAACGGTGGCTCCTATCAGAAAAAGAAGCAGACGGTGAGCGTCCAGAGACGTTCCTGAACACTCTGATCTGATCTGGTGTTTCTACAGTAAATATTGTGGAAACCTTTGTGAGTTAAAAACAGGGGTCCCCTCTGCTTCTCTCAGAAAATCTTTGTACTGGAGTCAATGGGCAGCAGGGAGGGACCTGGCCGCACTCAGAGGCTCACAGTTTAAATTCTGTAAGTCTCTCTGCTTTGATGAGCTCAGTGTGAGAGACAGAACAAGTTTGTCTACAACTGTGGAAAGAATCGTGTGTGTAGAGTGTAATTTGTGGCCGGGAGCAGCGTGGGAAGAGAAAAGTTTCTGACTGTTTCAGACAACTCCTCCCACTCTAACTGATGATGTCACCCACTCTAGCTCTAACATCCCACACAATACACATCATTATAATCCCAACATTTCTCCGAATATGGTCATTGAACAGTGATTGAACTATAAAACCTATCGAAAGGTGGAAAACCACATCAATAGATGAGACTTGTGTCGACGTTTAAGTGGAGTCTGTAGATGAAAGGATGCTGAAAAAAGAGACTGTGTTTTTATCTCCTAAAACCTGGTGTAAAACATTACCCACAATGCAACTGAACCATGGTTTTGTGTGTGTCGTGGCTGACGCAGCCATGAGCCTTGGTCTTTCTGTGAGATTTGTTGACAATAACAACAACAGCAGAAGTTAAGGTGAAACTGAGTGACACCTGGTGGTGAGAGTGCACATCACAACCTCATGAGTATGTGTGTGTGTGTGTGTGTGTGTGTGTGTGGGGGGGGGGGGGGGGGGGCTGTGGTGGCCTACAGGTAACACAAACACATGTTGCACCGCCATGTTTCTCCAGAGCTGGTGTTACGTTTGTCCTTTGCTGGCTCCTGTAGAAACACGGCGGTGCAACATGGCAGGCTCATTCCCAGCTAATGAAAACACAGTGAGTGTTGGTTTGAGATGAATGAAAACATAATAATGAATATTCCTTCCAACAGACCCTTTAAATCCAACACTCTGGTCCTTTAACGTTCGTCTCGAGCCGCCCGCTCCATTTTCCATCCTCTCTTCTTTATTTGTCTTCTCTTTCTTTTGCCTCTGCCCTTATTCAATCACATCCCATTTGTTTCACCATCTCACAATGGTCCTCATCCGCATACACACAGACACACACACACACACACACACAGAGTTTCACAAGCAGCCAAACAAGCTCGCGCCCTCCTTGAACACACAGTAATCTGCAGTGCGTCCCGTATCCAACACCTGACACCAATTTAGAAATTCACCGAGACACACACTGTCCAATTTACTTGTCATCCTCCCGACACCACGAGCTCGCACATGCTTCCCCCCGAGGAGTAAATCAAGTAGACACAGCATGAATACGTAGGCTACTCTCTTTGATTGTGTGTGTGTGTGTGTGTGTGCATGGGTGTGAGTGTGTCAGTGTTCAGAATAAATTACCCACCACACACATCCAGGCTGCACGGAGGAGGAGAACCGAGTCAATAGAGAATGAATAATTGATCCAGGAACTTCAACTTACAAATCCCAGTAGGCTTATTATATTGTAGAGTGTAATGCAATACTGTACACTGGCTGATCAATCATCAGAAATACATATGCACACACACACACACACACACACACACACACCCGTCTCAACAGGAGAATACTTATTTTTATCTGTTTCTCTGGGCTGTAATGACTGTTTTTCTGTCTTGAAACTGTGCAAATCTTTATTAATGTTCTGTATTTTCTTCCTGGCGTGAGCGAGAACTACCAGAGGTGGTTTTTGTTCTGTTCTTCTGTCTGTTCGAGACCATTATACCCCGGAGACGCTCTGCAGTCTGGAGCAATAACTGCTCCTGTAACTGTGTGAATGGGAAGGAAAAACATAAACAGTCAGTGAGAGCACAGGGGAGAAATCTGCAGATGATTTAATGCTGCACCAGCAAAGGTCCAGAAGTTTGAAGCATCACAATAAATACAACACAGGCTGTACAATACAGAGAAGTGCTGCTCAACAAACACAGTGAAACATTCCTTAAAATGAGTGCAGCTTCTTCCTCAGGCACATACTTTCATTATTGATTCATCTGCCAGGTGTTTTCCTCACAAATCTACTGATCGATTGTTCTGTAAAGCATCAAAAACACAGCAGAGCACAGTGTCGAGCCGGGCAATGGATCGACTCTATCGATTCACTTTACTTTATGGTGTTTATTAGTTCATAGAAACACAGAGAGGACGAACATCATCATGACAGCATGAGCTAATAACAGCGAGGAGGTCAGCATCAGCACGACTCATTCATTCAGCATCAAACAGAGGCAGCAGTTGAGTGGGCGGAGCCTGTGACAGCTGAAGGACACAGCTACTGCTACCAAGAAGCTAACACTAGCAGCTAACATTAGCACAGTCATTGATTCTGAAACTATTCTGTCCATTACAATCCTGTTTCCAAAAACATTCAGGGAATGGTGTAAATAAGGAACAGAAACTATTCTGTGAGATATTTCAACCTGACATTAAACTGAAGAACTGAACTCACATCTCACACACTGACAGAGATGTTCGAACAAGAGCACAAAACAAAACTCAGTCTGAAACGTGTTGCTGCATCACTTTCAAGATGAACATGTGATTTTCTCAGTTTCAACATTTTCTAAATTAAATATGATGTTTGAATAAAACATTTTAAAAGCGTCCTGACTTTGAAACGTCAGATTTCTGCCTCATTCGCTCCAAAATAAAATAGTTATTTGGCTGATTACTTGATGTATGTGGATAATGTTGTATTTTAATCTGCGCTGCAAAGTTCTTTGTACTGGCTGTTTTCAGAAAAATCAAAGTTTAAATAAAAGTTTAGATTAAATTATTTTGAACTCCAACAGCCTGCAGGACTCAGTCTACCAGGGCTCCTCAGCCCGCCATTAAAAGAAAGAGTTTGTTCGTGTTGCAGCTTTCAGCTAAAAGGACGTTGTTCTGCATAAAAGCTGTTAAGAGACAAAACACAAGGTTGTACTAAAATGAAAGAAATGAATTGAAAGGAGTGAAATTAAAGCTCAGAAGCTCTCAGGCCTGTCATCTTCCTCTGCAGCAGGCGGCCTGTCTGCAGCCTGACAGATTAAACCCAGGGCTAGAAATTAAGGTCAGAACATCTTTACACAGGCACAAGTGGCTGCAGCTCGTTAACCTCGGTGCTAACGACTCTTCTGGATTAAAGGGCCACGACAACAAGTTTAATGTCTCTTAGTACAACATGAATGGTGTCTACAGACAGATGACTGATCGTTAGCCTCTGGGCTAATTAACCACTACATGCTAACCTGCTAAGACAAGCCCTGTGACCTGACAGAGTGAAGTCAGGAGCATGTTGTTAAAGCTGTGGAGAGTCTGCCGTTGTCTCCAGAGAACAAACCCAGTGACTCAGCTCGTATTAATCACACAATGGAACGTCTGAAGGAAAATGAGGACGTTTGTCTCGGAGCAGCCGAACAGAGCGACGACCACGGCCGTCGTCTTTTTGTCTTGTTAGCTCCCAATTGATCTGAAGCGTGTGTTTTTCCCCTCTCTCTCTCATGGCTGGAGACTTTTATTAAATTGGACCTGTAGCTCTAAATTCTAAAGCTGCATTGATTTTTTTTTTTTTTGAGACCCGCAGAGGAAACATGGCAAGAAAGTTTGAGCTGGACACTTTTAATGAGAGATCAGAAGAATTCTTGATTCAGAGGGATCTTCACAGCGAGCGAGAGGCTGGAGAGAGGCCGAGCTTCCTGCTGCTTCTCTGCCTCTGTAATCAGGACATGCTGGTGTGTGGGGTCTCCTCACATACACCATCTACAGTGATAACAATCAGGAGCCGCACATCTGACCATCTTACACTGTGTTTTTTCATTTGGAAGCAGAGGGTAGTTTGTGCCAGTGAAACCACACTGTCAGTGAGAGTCTGCTCCAATGAAAGTTTAAAACGACCTCTTTAAAGCTGCTTTCATCAATATTTTAATGGGTCTGATAACTGTGCTGTTCACAGTCATCATCTTCATCTGACTCCACGGTTCCTCTTTTTGGTTTGATGAACAAACAGCAAAAAGAGAGGAAGCTGATTCATGAGGTACAGGTTCATCTCAAAAACACAACAAGTTGGAAAAGTTAAGTTAATGAAAAACTTTAGAGCAGAGTGACGCACTTCAAGGTTTTCTGTGTTGATTTTCTATGGTTGTGGCTCAAAGCACAAACAACCAGTATCTCCAAATGTTTGAATTCTCCCTGAGATCAGTGAGAAGTGTACAGTGATTATAAAGCAGCTCTGTCTCATTAGAACAAAACCTTGAGCCAGTGAACTGACAGTCAGTCATCGTTTCCCCGAGCGTCACTGAATCTAAGAGGATTTTAAACAGCAGCTTCTTCTCTGTCTGAAATCTGAAGACTGTCCAGCAGCACAGATGAAATCCATCCTCCTGTCACACGGTCACGTAACCGTACAATAAGTCCATCAGCTTCCACACCAGGACGCTTCGCTCCACGCACCAGAGCCACCTCACTGCTCTGTGGCTGAGCCAGCAGCAGCAGCAGCAGCAGCAGCAGCAGCAGCCGCCGCCGCCGCCACAGCCGCAGCAGCAGCAGCGACCTGACGGAGCCGATAATCAGTGTTTGTTTTTAATCTTCTCTCTCAGAGGTTTCCCGCAATGACTCCTGTCCGGACCTGCCCGAGATCCAGAACGGCTGGAAGACGACGTCCCATGTGGCTCTGGTGCGAGGGGCTCGGATCACGTACCAGTGTGACCCCGGCTACGACCTGGTGGGACGGGAGACGCTCACCTGTCAGCTCGACCTGTCCTGGAGCTCCCAGCCCCCGTTCTGTGAAAAGAGTCAGTCAGTGTGTGTGTGTGTGTGTGTGTGTGTGTTATAGTGACCAATAGTATAGAGGTTGTGTTCACTTCATTCACCCCCCCCCCACCTCTCTCTCCCTCCCCTCAGTCATGTACTGTTCAGACCCGGGCCACGTGGAGCACTCCACCAGGTCCCTGTCAGACCCCAAGCTCCTGGTGGGCACCACCATCCAGTACAGCTGCAACCCCGGCTTCATCCTGCAGGGCGGCGCCACCATCACCTGCTACGGCCGCGAGCCGGGGACGCCGGTGTGGACGTCTCGGCTGCCTCACTGCGTCTGTGAGTATCGCTTACAAACATGCGAGCCGCCGCCGCGTGCTGACGGCTTCTGTGGTAAAAACTCCAGGCTGTGATGTGAGAGCTGTCGCCACGACGACAGCTGCACACGACAGTTAACTGAAGATGAGAAGCTGCTTTTACTGCTGCTGCTGCTGCGCCATCAAACACGAGTGGGTCTGTGTGATTCCTGCCCGGCTCAGTGATTCCTCTACTGACACAGATCACAGCCGGTGTGTGTGTGTGTGTGTGTGTGTGTGACAGAGAGGGTGCTCCAGCTCCTGCATTTTCATCCGTGTGTGTGTGTGTGTGTGTTTTCACATGCATGTGCATTTGGAGGTTATTAATGTTTGTGTGGAGTGTTTGATATGTAAATGAGATGCTAATGCAGCGTACCAATCAGGCCTCAGCCACCTGGAGGAGGGGGTGGAGATTATCCATGAGTCATGTCACCTCAGCCGGAGCTGTCGGATCCGTCAGTCGAGCTCTGACGCAGGAGCCAAAGACTCATGTTGAGAAACTTGACGGAGCTCCTCTCTCTCTCTCTGTCCCTCTCTCTCTCTCTCTCTCTCTCTCTCTCTCTGTCCCTCTCTCTCTCTCTCTCTCCCTCTCTCTCTCCCTCTCTCTCTCTCTCTCTCTCTCTCTCTCTCTGTCCCTCTCTCTCTCTCTCTCCCTCTCTCTCTGTAGCTGAGGAGTCAGTTTCCTGTGAAAATCCCGGTCTCCCTGACAACGGCTACCAGATCCTGTCCAAGAGGCTTTACCTGCCCGGCGAGTCGCTCACCTTTGTCTGTTACCAAGGTTACGAGCTCATCGGAGAGGTGGCAATTAAGTGCATCCTGGGAACCCGTCCTTCTGGAGCGGCCCACTTCCTCTGTGCAGGGGTGAGGCTTTTTTCTTTCTTTCTGTTTTATTGTCAGTGTGTGTGTGTGTGTGTGTGTGTGTGTGTGGAATGAACCCCCCCACCCCTCACACACACACACCCTCCCTCCCCCACACTCCCCTTCCTCCCTCTGTACCTTTTGCACATGCACAACAGCGCCCCTCCCTCCTCCCTCCAAGCTGCATGTGATTGACAGTTCTCTAAACTCACATCCCAACAAATCACAGCTCAGAACCAGGATGAGTGACAGCACCTGAGGAGCTGGGGGGGGGGGCTTTATTTAGCTCTCAGCCCCCCACCCACACCCCACCAGAGTGGATTAAACAGAAGGTTTAATGTAAATGTTCATATACACTGACTGACAGAATGATGTCTTGCAGCCAACCATGACTGCTTTGACAACCATGCTTTGGAAGGTGAGTCTGTGTGTGTGTGTGTGTGTGTGTGTGTGTGTGTGTGTGTCCTGTGGGCTAAACTGTTTGTTTTCTCAACTGACAAAAGCCTCAAACAAACCATCACACAGGCCAAAGAATTAAAATTGCTTTACCCGTGTGTGTGTGCGTGCGTGTCTGTGTCTGTGTGTGTGTGTGTGTGTCTGTGTGTCTGTGTGTGTGTGTGTGTGTGTGTCTGTGTGTGTGTGCTCCGCCTGCATCGGCAAACATCTGCCTGCCAAGTTCATTCCCGCTGTGTGTTCATCCCTCCACCTGTGTTTGTCCCTGTGTTTACCTGTGGACTCCACCTGTGTTTGTTGAGCCGCCTCCGTCCACACTCTGATCTGTTCTCCTGCTCAAACTCCGCCCCCTGATTTTAACCCTGTTTTTTTTTTTTTTTTTTTTAAATTGCGATTCACCTGTGGCTGTCAGTTGCCGAGGCGACCGCCAGCTCCACCCTGGACGGTGGGAACATCGCTCTGGCCGTCTTCATCCTGGTCCTGCTGCTGTCGGTGCTGCTGGGCGGAGCCTACGTTTACGTCACAAGGTGAGACCATGCTGCGTTCACTGTACCTCGGAGGTTGGAGTTCAGACGTGTTAATGATGTCACATTTGACTTTACAGTGTTACAGGACACTGTTGTTGTTAGCATTGTTAGCTAACTTAATGACACAAAACAAAGACTGTGTCTGATAAACTTTGTAGTGCTCAGCGGCCATCTTGGATTGACCACTTATACTGTAATATATCAGAAGTCATGATTTCCTGAGTACTGATAGAAGATGTTCTGAGAGTGAAGTTAGATTTAAACCTAAAAGAGTGAATACAAATTAAACCAAGCTGAGATTTCTTCTACAGTTTATCTAATAAACGATCAATACTCATTATCCATGTATCGATTCAGGATTGACTGGTGCTGCTGTATAAACCTCAGCAGCCTGACTCGTCCTCCATGTTTGTTTCCCTCAGGTGTCGATATCACTCCAACCTGCGGCTGCCTCTGATCTACCCCCACCCCTACAGACAGATCACCGTGGAGACAGAGTTCGACAACCCGCTCTACGAGACGGGAGGGGTGAGTGTCCATCGCGGTAACGTGCACCGTGACATCGTCTCATGTTGTCTTATACCTCTCCGTCTGTCCCCCTCCAGCAGGACACGCGTGAATACGAAGTGTCGATATGAGAAGATTCACGAGAGACATTTCTGACCCACGAACCGACCGCCTCGTCCTAACTCTTCATCCTCTCCTCCCTCCTGCTCCGCCCAGGAGGAGGCCATGTAAATACAGATAGATGATGATGATGATGATGATGATGATGTCCAGCCCCCTCTGCCATGAGACGCAGACACTGATCCCATTCTCTCCTCCTTTGACGTGATGGGAAACAGGAGAGAGGAGATAAAGACAGACGGACCTGTGAGGATCAGAGCCGCCGGGAGTGATGGGAAATGTAGGACGGAGAGGGAAAAAGACCCAATGATGTCGGAGTGAAGGAGGAGAGAATGGGACAGAGTCGGGGACAGGACATGACGAGAGGAACAAAGCACTTCTCTGTCCTTTTGTCAAACAGTTAGTGAAAGAATCAGAGTTAAAATCCTGCACATTTTCAGTTTGGTTCGGTCTCATCGTCACGTCCTCAAACTAAAACTACACGTCCAGAACAAAAGCACATTTCTGTCCTCTGAGCTGAACGTCCAGCTGCTGCTGTTAAACCACAGAAGAAGAAGAAGAAGAGGGGAAACATGGTGGAGATCTGATGTTTCTGTTTGTTTCATGTGTTAACGTGAGGAAGGTTCAGCCTCCTCATCATCACGCCACACAGCTGATGTTTTTCTGTTTTTCTGAGTGACGCCTGAAAGCATCGCTCTAATAGTTTACACTCTTTTCTTTGTTTGCTTGTTTTAATGTTCAAATAGAAAAGACACACATGCAGCACACGTCCTGCTTTGTCGTCACCTCTGAACGAAGTGGACACTGAAAAAGTTGATGTCACACACTTTAAAGTCACTTTTCTAGATTCTGAGAAAGTTTCAGAAACGTAAAACCTCCAATAATGACACAATCAATCAATAATTGACCCTATAGATCAGCAGCTGTTGACCAGCGGTGGCCGCTGCAGTACCTGAAGTGACCACTAGGACAGATTAACAGCAACTGACTTCTTGAGTAACAGCTCCAACTGAACGCACAGCTTGTTGCCGTGGTAACTGCACAGGTCACCATGTTAACAAAGGTGGAGCAGACGAGGTGTTTTTGTTTACCTCCACACAAGTCACCTACGTCACCACAACATGATGATGATGATGTCAGAGAGGATATAATGGAGTCATCCTCATCAGTGTGACAGGAAGTGTCCGTCCGTCCGTCTGTCTGTCTCCTGTCCCTGAACGCCTCACGCCTGCTGTCGCCTTCAAGGCTTTTTACTCCCGCTGGTTTGACTCTGTGGCTCTGAGGCCGGAGCGCAGCCGTCGTCTCACTCCTCTCACATGTAGTTACATAGGCCCATGACGACCGGACTGGCCCCGGGGGCCCCGGGTCCTAAATGGCCCCAGAGCCCCAGGTCTGAACCGGCTGATGGTTAAAAAGGTCTGATAAACATCAGTGGACGCAGACGTGGAGCTCCTGTGAGAATCGTGTAGCTGTAGTGAAGCGACTGAGCTCTGAGCTCCAGATGATGTATTTATTTTGACGTACTGTACATGTGATGTTTTCTGCAGATTGATTAATGTACATTTTCATTATGACAAGACAAACGTTGACAGTTTCCCTAAATAAAAGGTAAAACTTCAATAAAAAGTACAAAAGATTCTTTTTAAATATTGACCAGTCGTTTGTTTTACACCAGCCTGTATTCAAAAAGAACTTTATTGTCACACTGCTGCATGGACAGAACCTACAGAGGAGGAGGATTTATGGACAACAACTACACAGTTTGGACATGAAATACAAGGTTTAAAGGGTGTGAGTGTGTCAATATATTCACAGCTCCACACGGTGGTGGAAAACAGAACTGCAGGTTGTATAAAGTAGGTTCTGGTTTGTGTGTGTGTGTGTGTGTGTGTGTGTGTTTGTACACTTTAAGACAGAATTTAATCTGTGAATGATGCGTTTAAGTGCACCTGGGAAAAGATGCATTATAAAGGAGTAAAACCTGCTGGTCCAGAAGTTATTAGTTAAACAGTTTAAGTTGATGAAGTTCAGTAATGAAAGGTGCGTCACTGTAATCTGTCTGTCTGCTGCCTGTCTGTCTGCTTTCTGTCTGTCTGCTGTCTGCTGCCTGTCTGTCCTTCTGTCTGTCTGTCTCTCTGTCTGTCTGTCTGCTGCCTGTCTGTCTGCTGTCTGTCTGTCTGCTGTCTGCTGTCTGCTGCCTGTCTGTCTCTCTGAGTCTGATTCAGAAAACTAAGATCACAGGTGTAATGTGCCTCTGTGGCCCCTGTGGGGCCCCGACCCTGAGGTCATGACCCACCACTTCAGATTTTCAGCAAACCAGATTCCATCGTCAGCGTGAGAAGATGAGAAGTTTCTCTGATCCAGTATCACAGCATGAAGCTGCTTTGTATTTTTGCCTCTTCCTTCTGGCCCAAGCTCATAAATACACCCTGATGGGTGGGAGGCAGATCCTGCCCCCCCCCCAGCACCACCACAGCACTTTAATGTACTAATGATTCCTTGTGCTGCCGTCGTGAATGCTAATAAGAACATAATGCTTCCTGCCATGGCTGCACTTTCCTGCTGCGGCTAATTCAGCTGTGGAGAAGCTTTTAACCAGAGGCTTGATGATATTAAAGCACTCAGAGGAAAGTGAGAGCTGCCCACACCAGCTTAATGAACCGGCAGCATTCACACACACTTACACATCCCATTTATCTGTGTGTGTGTGTGTGTTACACAGACAGACACACAGAGACACATAAGAAGCAGAAACACAAGCAGGTCATTAATATGACAGATCTCAAACAGAGTGGGTCAGAAGCTGAACCCTGTCCCTGAGGCTGAGGAGGGTCCCTGTGTCACAGACAGGAGCAGCTGCAGTCAGATTTATAATGGAGGATTACTGACAAACAGTTCCGCTCTGTGACGTCACTGTGAAAAAACACCTGTACATATAAACCTGTGTTAATGTTTTTCATATCTGTTTATTGTAACGAGCTTGTTCTTGTTCATTTAATGTCAAAATCACTTTATAGTGAGTTCGCAGATATTTTCTAGTTCCGCCGGGTGGGGCGGCGGAAGGATACCGGGGCTCGCTGACTATAAATATCGCTCCGCGGCTCTTTGTTTGCCACAGAACGCAAACAGCCTCAGGAGTCGAGCTTTGTCAACAACAGCGGGAACAATTTGTTTGTGAGTAATAAGTGATTTTTCTAACTGTTAGTGTTGTGTTTGTCCTCCTTTATCACATGTTTTCACGTGTGACGATGTGTGTGTGTGTTGATCTAACGAACTTAGCCGGTGGTAGTGAATGAATTAGCAGATATAGGAGATGTTTTGGAGGCTAGCCGGACTAGCCGGGGCCTGAGCTACACGGAAACGTCGTCAAGCCAAAATATTTAACAAAATTAAACTTAGAAATCCAGTTAATTACCACGAAGAGACGTTAAACGTTAAGGCCAAGAGAGTAGAACTTAAAATCAAGACGTGGAGGTTAAAAACAACAGAAAACACGCCCAAAGCAACGATAAACGTTTCTTCTTTCGACATCCGGTGGCGTTAGCATCGTTAGCTTAAACAGCTGTTTCGTCAGTTGCTCGACTCAAAAAAAAAAAAAAGGAAACGTCTCGTTATCGTCGCTGAACAATTGAACACAAACACGTTAAATTAAACTCAACACGTCGGCGGCTGTGGGTTTTTATCTAGTAAACTGTCCGGTAACGAAGTCGATGTGTTTTCACTCCGCTTCGAGGGAGAAGTGGCAGAAATTTAAACTGCGTTGCCGGGTTAGCTTCGTTTAGCCTAGCATCTCAGACGATGATGGTTTCAGTTACAGGAGTTAGCCGATAGAAAATGATGTGTTTTAGGTTTGGGTTTGTGCTTTTCTGGTTCCAGCTTCTCAGAGTTAAGAGCCCAGAACACGTCTTTATGTAGCAGCTCAAACTGAACATGAATGTTATCTGATGAGAAAATGGACATGTTTTCACTTGTTACCGAGCACTGTTGACGGAGGATTTTAATGACGTCACGGGGCGTGGTTTGGCCTGTACGGGAAAAACAAGTCGTTTCGAGAAGTGATGCACTCTGGGTACTTCTGCTGATTCATAGGACAATAATAATGGGTCAATAGTGCAGCAGATGATCACTGGCCTCAGTCAGTTAGCAGACTGACTCTTTAATGAACTGTTTGTGTTTTTAATTTTCTGTCTACAGTGTCAAGATGCAGATCTTTGTGAAGACTCTGACTGGTAAGACCATCACTCTGGAGGTGGAGCCCAGCGACACCATTGAAAATGTGAAGGCCAAGATCCAGGATAAGGAGGGAATCCCTCCAGACCAGCAGAGGCTGATCTTCGCAGGAAAGCAGCTGGAGGACGGCCGCACCCTCTCCGACTACAACATCCAGAAGGAGTCCACCCTCCACCTGGTGCTGCGTCTGAGGGGAGGCATGCAGATCTTCGTGAAGACCCTGACCGGTAAGACCATCACTCTGGAGGTGGAGCCCAGCGACACCATCGAGAACGTCAAAGCCAAGATCCAGGACAAAGAGGGAATTCCTCCAGACCAGCAGAGGCTGATCTTCGCCGGCAAGCAGCTGGAGGACGGCCGCACCCTCTCCGACTACAACATCCAGAAGGAGTCCACCCTTCACTTGGTGCTGCGTCTGAGGGAGGCATGCAGATCTTCGTGAAGACCCTGACCGGTAAGACCATCACTCTGGAGGTGGAGCCCAGCGACACCATCGAGAACGTCAAGGCCAAGATCCAGGATAAGGAGGGAATCCCTCCAGACCAGCAGAGGCTGATCTTTGCCGGCAAACAGCTGGAGGACGGCCGCACCCTTTCCGACTACAACATCCAGAAGGAGTCCACCCTCCACCTGGTGCTGCGTCTGAGGGGAGGAAACTGATCTGCCATCTTCTCCTGACCAACACCATTCATTCCTGTTTTTAAGTTCAATAAAGTTCAACATTCCTGAGTTTCGTTCTCACTGGCTTTTAATGGTCTCATGTTACATTTTACTGCATCGGCTGATTGAATTGTTGTATTTTGGTAAACACAAACAGGAAGTGATGATAAAATGAATGAGTGCATGTTTGTGATTTGAAGTGTTAAAACATGAGAGTTCACTAAACCAGTTTAATAAGTTCATGTGTGTGAAGATCTGAGACCTAAAATGCTTCTGTTTTTATTGGGACCTTGAACGCAGCATCAATGTTGTTAAGTGTTGGTCAAAACTAATAAAACAGCTTCTCACTGTCACATGGTGTTTTTTTTTTTTTTAAGGAATAAACAAGTACACTTGTATGTAGATAAATCTAGCTTTTTTTTAGCTTTTAACTTTAAGCCCTTAACTTTTAGTTTTTAACTTGGAGATTTCTAGTTTTTAGCTTTTAACTTTTAACTTTTAGTTTTTGGCTGTTAGCTTTCAACTTTTAGTTCTTAGCTTTTAACCTTTAGCTTTTACCGTTAAGATTTTAGTTTTTAGCTTTTAACTTTTAGTTTTTAGTCCTTAGTTTTTAGCTTTTAGCTTTTAACTTTTAATTTTTACTCTTTAGGTTTTAGCTTTTAACTTTTAGCTTCTAATTTTTAGTTTTTAACTTTGAGTTTTTAGCTTTAACTTTTAGTTTTTAGCTTTTAATTTTTAGTTTTAACTTTTAGCTTTTAGTTTTTAGTCTTTAGTTTTTAACTTTTTTTTTTTTTTAGGAATAAACAAGTACACTTGTATGTAGATAAATCTAGCTTTTTTTTTAGCTTTTAACTTTAAGCCCTTAACTTTTAGTTTTTAACTTGGAGATTTCTAGTTTTTAGCTTTTAACTTTTAACTTTTAGTTTTTGGCTGTTAGCTTTCAACTTTTAGTTCTTAGCTTTTAACCTTTAGCTTTTACCGTTAAGATTTTAGTTTTTAGCTTTTAACTTTTAGTTTTTAGTCCTTAGTTTTTAGCTTTTAGCTTTTAACTTTTAATTTTTACTCTTTAGGTTTTAGCTTTTAACTTTTAGCTTCTAATTTTTAGTTTTTAACTTTGAGTTTTTAGCTTTTAACTTTTAAGTTTTTAGCTTTTATTTTTAGTTTTTAACTTTTAGCTTTTAGTTTTTAGTCTTTAGTTTTTAACTTTTTTTTTTTTTTTAGGAATAAACAAGTACACTTGTATGTAGATAAATCTAGCTTTTTTTTTTAGCTTTTAACTTTAAGCCCTTAACTTTTAGTTTTTAACTTGGAGATTTCTAGTTTTTAGCTTTTAACTTTTAGTTTTTGACTTTTAAACCTCAAGCTTTTAACTTTTAAGTTCTTAGTTTTTAGCTTTTAACTTTAACTTCAAGTTTTTAGTTCTAAGTCTTTAGCTGTTACCTTCTAACTTTTAGTTTTTAGTCTTTAGTTTTTAGCTTTTAACTTAGTTTTTAGCTTTTAACTTTTAACTTCAAGTTTTTAATCTTTAGTTTTTAGTTTTTACTTTTAGTTTTTAACTTAAACTTTTTTTAACTCTAAGTTTTTAGCTTTTAACTTTAAGCTCTTCACTTTTAGTTTTTAACTTAGAGTTTTCTAGTTTTTAGCTTTTAACTTTTAGATTTAGTTTTTAATTTTCAGCTTTTAACTTTTAGTTTTTGGCTGTTAGCTTTTAACTTTAGTTCTTAGCTTTTACCTTTAGCTTTTACCGTTAAGTTTTTAGTTTTTAGCTTTTAAATTTAGTTTTTAACTTTTGGTTTTTAACCTTTAACTTTTAGTTTTTAGCTTTTAGCTTTAACTTTTAGTTTTTAACTTTAAGTTTTTACTTTTTAGTTTTTAACTTTTAGCTTCTAATTCATAGCCTGTAACTTATAGTTTTTAGCTTTTACCTTTTAATCTTTAATTTTTATCTTTGTTTTTTAGTTTTTTGCTTTCAAATTTTAGTTTTTAGCTTTTAATTTTTAGTTTTTAACTTTTAGCTTTTAGTTTTTAGTCTTTAGTTTTTAAACTTTTAGCTTTTAACTTTTAGTCTTTAGCTGTTACCTTCTAATTTTTAGTTTTTTTAACTTTTAATTTTTACTTTTTAGTTTTGCTTTTAATTTAAGCTCTTAACTTTTAGTTTTTAATTTTAAGTTTTTAGCTTTTGATTTTTAGTTTTTAACTTTTAGCTTTTAACTTTTAGTCTTTAGCTGTTAGTTTTAACTTTTAGTTTTTTTAACTTTTAATTTTTACTGTTTAGATATTAGCTTTTAATTTAAGCTCTACCTTTCAGTTTTTAACTTTAAGTTTTCAGTTTTTAACTTTTAACTTTAACTTTAAGTTTTTAGCTTCTAACTTTTAGCTTTTAGTTTTTAAGCTTTTAACTTTTAGTTCTTAGCTTTTAACTTCTAGCTTTTAACCTTTAGCTTTTACCGTTAGTTTTTAGTTTTTTAGCTTTTAAATTTTAGTTTTTAACTTTTGGTTTTTAACCTTTAACTTTTAGTTTTTAGCTTTTAGCTTTTAACTTTTAGTTTTTAACTTTAAGTTTTTACTTT
>JAFELL010001559.1:0-60838 GCA_019059645.1 Caranx melampygus | reverse complement strand
AAGAGAGGAAGAGGATCTCACAGGGACTGAAAGTGTCTCTTCTTCTTCTCTAACGTCTCCTCCAAACATGTGTCACCAACACCTGGGACACAATAACACCTGAACCTTCTCCTTCCTGACGTCGGCTGCAGCTCGGAGCTGTTTGCTCTGACGGGGGCCCCCGGGGGCCCAGGGGTCTCGGCCCTCTTACACCTCCAACCTTTAAACCGTCCATATCCTGCAGGTCTCTGAGGTCACATGACCTGGACGTGTGTTAGATCTAGTGTTTGCTTTTCAAGAAGAGTCTCCCTCTGCTTTTATTGACACTGCCCCCCCCCCCCCCATATCTGAAACCATCAGAGCCCCCAGGTGACGCGACTACATCGTACACACACCTGTTTACGAACCAATCAGTGTCAAGTGTAGGGAGACGCAGCATACGCAGGTGACGAGGACGGGACGTCAACATGTCAGAAACCAGAACCGACCGGATCAGATGGAGACGATGGAGCAGAGACAGAAACATCAACGACGCGCTCGCAGCAGCACCTGCAGTGAACGCTCTGCTTTCACACATCGACAGTACAGTCCACGTCCTGAGCTTTGACCTCTGACCTCTCTTGTTTCCATGCTGTGGACACAAGGACACAGTGAGACGATGAACCAGAAAACCAGCTGCAGATGTTATCAAACAGCTGGATTTGTAAAAACAGAAACCCACCTCCCTCTGTGGCCACGTCAACGATGAAGAGCAGATTAAATCCTGTTCATAGGAGACGGCGTGATGGCCGATGCTGGCGTGTCAAGGCGACTGAGCCGGCGAGCGCCGGCGCCAGGTCGTCACCGGCAGATTGTTCCAGAAGTGTCGACATGATTGACTAAGTGAAAACATATGGCGAGGGACGCGGGGGACCTTCGACTCGCCTCCCTCGCTCACTCTCCTCCTCGCCCTTTACCTTCATCCCTCTCCCCCTCCCCTTTTCCAGCTGAGTGGCCCCTAATTGAAGAGGGCGTAGGCTTCGTGTCAGCAGCCGCCGATGAGGTCATAAATCGCCTGCGAGCGACCGCCGTGCTTCCTCCTGCACACGGCGGCGTGGCTGCAGCTCTGTTCCCTCTGCACCGTGTTCACACCAGCTTTCATTTTCACCCAGAGATGAACACACTCACTTTGTTGGATCCATGTTTTAAAGCTTTTGTTAGCGACTGAAGCTAAAACCAACTCGTGCCACAGAAGCAAAGGAAGGAATGATTATATTTTTACTTTGGCGTCGTCTCGACCACCGTGAAGCAGCTCACTGTGTTTATTTATCAGACGGTCACACACCTGACCCTGTGTGGTGCATGTTCAAAAGCAGAGCGTGTGTGTGTGTGTGTGCTGTTCCCATCTCCACAGACAGAAAACTCTGATCAATTCACTCCCTGTGTGTAAAAATGTGTGTGAAGCCGAGCCACTGTGAGATGGATTGATTGAATGCTTTATTGAAGTGTCCTGAGCCGGATGGTGCCCCGCCCACTTGGCCTCATCTTACTGAAACAACAACCTCCTTCTCAGAGAGAGACTCAACGAGCAGCACAGATCCACTGAATCCTCAGACACAGACAACAACATGGTCCATGAAACACAGTTCAACCTGTATCTGCCCACAGACTGTCACTGGTAGTTCCCCAGTGCTTCACTGGTCACACCACAGTCTTCTTAACCTGCACGTAACTGTGCAAAGGCTGCAGCCGGATGGAGGAGGTCAGTGTGACACAGAGCTGCTGGAGGGACAGTGACCCATGGAGACGCTGCAGGTCTGGAGCTTTCACTCCTGATGAAGGGAGGTCTTCTCCTTCTTCTTCCATCTTCACATCAACAGTGTGTGTTCTTCACAAAACCTCAGCTCCATTCAGAACTGCTTTCCTCAGTTTGATGCTGAAGAGCTTGACTGTAGGAGTCACTTCCTGTTTGTCTCTCGTCCCTCAGCTCCTGCTGCGCCCCTCGCTGTTGTCCGCTGCAGTTAGCTAACTGTGAGCTGCCTGCTAACTAGATTGACGAAGGTGTTCGATGACCCTGTGAATCTGCAGATGCCTCCACAGAGTTGCTTTTTTGTTGTTGTTGTTGTTGTTGTCGTTTGCAGCAAATTTCTCTTAATATGCCGCTGGAAAAAAGGAAATCAGCAACGTCCTCCGCCGCCGCCGCCGCCGCCGCCGCTGCAAGCGAGACTTCAGTTTTGGCAGGAGGCCGGGGGGTTATGGCGCTCGGTGTACAGAGACATGAGCAGACAGGATGAAGGGGGATATGAGTGTAAACAGATGGCTGTAAACAAAGTAATGATAGTAACTAAACTCAAGACTCAACCGCCAGCTGAACGCCGCTCCTCTCACGGTCTCTGAGGAAATCTCTGAAGACGAGGCGCTCCTCGCATCTTGTGTGTGTCTAAGACTCCTCTTCCAAACTCTCCAGGGTTCCTTCCTCCGCCTCCTCCTCTCGCATGCACGTTAGGGAGGTGACACTGCCCTGCTGCTGCTGCTGCTGCTGCTGAGCTAAGAAATAAATAAATGGAGGTTGCTGCCGCCGCCGCCATCGCTGTTACCGCTTCTTGGGTAGAATTGATCCCCAGCGAGATGTGGACTTTCTTCCATCTGCTCATCACTAATTAACAGACAAGAGCTTCCCCAAAGAGAAACTGGTGCTGCCTCTCTTCATCCTCCTCCTCTTCCTCATCCTCAGCTGCAGATCTGCGGGGGAAACAAACGCGCCGGCCTCGTCGAGGTGAGACAGCCAATCACTGAGCACCTTCACTTCAACCAGCAGGTACAGGAAAACACGCAGCAGCAGGTTTGACGTGATGAACTGAGAGACAAAACTGCCGTGCAATGAAAATAATATTCGTTCATATTGTCGTGTGTCCGAGGGACCTGTTCTCCTGCCTGTCCTCGCACTCCCAGAGATGAGTCTGTGTACTTACTTATATTCAGGAGGTGACAGGAAGAAGACGAGAGCTGTACCGACTCCAAACACAGTCTCATTTCAGCTTCATTACACAAAGTAAACCTTCAGTAAAATGCTGCTCAGATTGAGTCCCAGTCTTTAAATAAAGTGACGACTTTAATCCTGAAATCCACGAGACGAATGAAATGATGAAACAGCCTCTGATCGTTGTTACTGGTTTATCGTCATCTACAAACTGGTCTTAATCAGGTTCATCTCAGATCGATTGCTTTTGTCTTCCTCCACATGTGAAGGAGGACTCATGGTCTGAGGAAACATCTCACCTTCACTCGTGATTATTTTCTTCCTGTTTCTAAAACCAGCCGTCAGGACTTCCTGTCACTTTGTGATGTCACAACAGAGCAGTCACACCAAACCCCGCCCACCACCTGGACCCACCATCCAACAACTTGCAGGATTTGGTTTCTCTGAGTGTTTATTCTGAAATCTGCTCTGGTTTTACTGGATCACTTTAGAAAACAGTCAGCCAATCAGAGGAGAGGCTAAGAGCCTCCTCTCTTCTGATTGGCTGACACTGACCCATTGTTACAAGAGAGTAGCTGAGAGAGCAAAACTACACTGAGATGGATTTTTATGAAAACTGAGATAAACACAGAAGAGGAAAAAGTGTGGATGTTTAAAACTTGAAGAAGTGAACAACAGAGACTTGCCAACGTTAAACAGGCTGTGATTTGTCTCCTCATGAATAAAACCAGTGTTGGTGAGTCGATCATCTCAAGTGAGTGTCCTTTGTTAAAACAAGTGACAGATTCGTCTTGGCAACGATTCGGCCCCTCGTTGTGCAAAAAAGGCCGCGTGCTGCGAGGGCGCCCGCATCCTTAAGAACACACCTGTCTTCATAATAAGTCTGGCAGTCATTAGAGCAGAAGACAGATAGAAGGTGAGAGAGAGCGCGGCCCTGAGGGGACACTGTGGAAGGTAAGTGCTGCCGACAGAGCGCCGTTTATCCAAAACCCTCCGTCCTCTGTTTGTCAAGAAATCGGTAAAAAGCAGCAAATGATGTTAAAGCCAAGTTTAACAGCAGCCAGTGTGTGTGTGTGTGTGTGTGTGGAGGAGGTGTGATGTTGTACACAATTAAGAGCAGAGAAGAGAAATCAATCCAGAGCTGTCCTCCATGTTTCTTGTTCCCTGCTAGTTAGAGCTCAAAGATTTAACAGGGTTTCAGCAGCATCACTGAGTCCTGCATCGTGTTCACGCCCCCGGGGGCCGAGCTTCAGGCCTGAACCAGGCTTCTGTGTTTGTGTGTTTGAGAAACTACGAGAAGTTGAAAGAAAAGGCTCCAAACATTTTTCTTTTCTAAAACAACTTTACAAAGAAATCAAAGCAGGTATAACAGCATTGCTGTTAAAATCACAAGTGGAGTGTTTTCATGGAGCTGTGTGATGAGGGGAAAAGCCGGGTTCAGGCCGAGCTAGAGCCGGGCTAGGGCCGACATCTGAGGCCCTGCAGGGCCCTGGTCCTGAGTCACATCTGTAACTGCAGATCCAGACTGAAAGATGAAGTCAGGAGCAGGACTCCAAGCTCTCTCTCTCTCCTGCCGTAGACTTCCTGCCTCTCCAGCCTTGTTTCCCAGGCCGCTCTCCTCTTCTGCGCCGGAGAGAAGCAGCTTCTCTGTAGTTTTATCTCCCCTGAACACACCACTGGACCTCTGTCTCCCAGATGAAAGGTGCGTTTGCTCTGATTCAGCACTTGTTTAAAGGATTTACTGGACACTTTGGAGAGGTGGACCCCCCCCCCCCTCAGAATTTGCAGGTGGACCGGGACTAAGTGAACAGACTGAGGGTCCGAGGAGCCAAGAGCAGCTTGACAATAGAATTTGCAGGCTGCTCGTCTGATGGCGGCGTAACAAAGCCGCCGCGCAAATCCCTCCACATAAGGTCGGTGCTTTCAGGGATGTGCTTTGTAAACGCCACATGTCTGTGGTGACGGCTGACGAAGCGTTTTCCTCTTTGGATTTATGAAGCCTTCGAGAGCTCGACATCGGGGGGGGGGGGCTGCTCACACTTTTAGCAACAAACAGAAAAACACTCAGCTTCTTCCTGCACTTTAACGGATTTACCAGGGTCCAGAGTCAGGATCATGGGCTGTGAGGCGTTCACTGTCAGTTCCTCCGTCTTGCACACACACACTCCTGCTGCATCACAGTCTCTACACAGAGTTATATCCATCTACAGGCGACTTAAATGTTGATTTCTTGCAGTTAAAAATTAATTGCACATTTCTTTTGGACAGAAATGTCAGTGAAATGTCACAGTCTCCACACGCAGCTGCTGCACTGATTAAGAGACACAACAGAACATGTATCTACACTCGTTCAGTCATGACATTAACAGCTGTCCTGTGGTGGAAGTGTAATGTACTGATGCAGGTACGATGAACAGGTCGACCGGTAGATCCTGTGATGCCGCCGCAAGGTGAGAAACTTAGTCTACCTTCATCACCTCCTCCTCTAGGAGCATTTTATTTTCAACTTCACTCTCCGTCTGTCTCATTCCTCAGATTTTGCTGGTCAGAGGTCAAAGGTCAAAGGTCAGCTAAGAGCTCACAAAATGCAGTTTGAAAATATTCATCTGCACTCAGGGATGAACGGGTTTGATTGTGGTGAATAGAGGTCAAAGGTTACGGTCACAGTGTCCTTCAGTGGAATCTGCCAAAGGTCAGAAAACACACTTTTAGTGATAAGTCAAGGATTCAGAGCAGCTGTGACAAAACATTCAGATTTTCTGTGAAGCCGCAGGTGATTCAAGTTTTACTACAGCGTCTGGATCTGGGCTCAGCTGTGTTTAAGTGTGAGAGGCCGGTCGTCCCAGGAAGTGAATAAGAAACATCAGAGTTGAACCAGAGGCTGAAGGTCGGTGCAGATGGAAGGATGGAAAACAACAGGAAGTGTGTGTATGACAGTTTCACAGGTGAGCGTGCACACACACACACAGAGCACACAGAGGCAATGCAGCCTGAGCTCCACCTGCACTCGGGGCTGATCTGCTGGACACTGAACACACCAGAGGAACATGGTGGTGACAATGTTTGAGTGCTCAGTGATCACTCCTCATCTGTGGAGAAGCAGTCACCAGGACTTTTACTGCAGGAGCTTCAGGGACGAGAGGGAAGTGGGTCTCCTGCTGAGATCTGAGATCAATCGGCAACAAGCTGCTCCCACACACACACACACACACCAGAGCTAACACACAGCTAGCAGACAGCTAACACACAGCTAGGCTAATATTGCACTTACACACGACCAACACACAGAGCTAACGCAGCTAACGCACAGTCAACAACAGAGCTAACACAACCAATATTACTCTTACACACTGTAGCGCACAGCTAATAGCACACCCAGCTAATAGCACACCCAGCTAACACACAACACTGGTTCAATTCTTGTTAATGTTTCTCCCACAGACAGAACCAGCGACCTTCCTTTGGCATAAACACTCACTCCTGTAAACACCATCAGTGTCCCTGCTGCTCTCCACCCAAAACCTGACAACATTCACTCATTAAAGAAACAGAAAGTGTGGAATTACATTTCCCTCCAACTGCTGCCAACAACACACGGTGAATATTTGCTTCTGTCTGAAAACTCCCACACAGGTAAATTAAAACTAACAAAACTTTGTTTATAAAGACAAACGACACGGCGTCACTTGTAAATACATGTTTGTGTTGCATTGTTGAGTGGAGAGCGGTGAAGAGGATAAAACCTGAAACATCCCACAGACACAAGGTTTCAAGTGTCCGCTGACGCTTCTCTTCTCCATTGTTCTCCACTGACAATGTGGGAGTTAAGTGTAGTATGTGGGGTCAACAATCATCACTGTCACCATGGAGATGTTGCACCCTCACCCCATGCCTGGTGTGTGTCTGTGTGTGTCTGCAGTCGTCACCGTGCACAGCTCCATCAGATCTGTGAGAACATGCAGCGTCTGGAAATCAGTCGTCACCAGAGAAGCTGCTGATTCAGGGGCCGGGGCCACCGTGATTTGCAGCCGAGCTTCATTTGCAAAAATCATGACTGGGGCAATACACCCGACAGGCTGTGTGTGTGTGTGTGTGTTGACAGACAGGCGGAGGCAGAGCGAGGCAGAATTACGGCCTCAGTGACACAGAAACACTCAGATATAATGAAGAAAGTGCAAAACGGGGGAAACTCCAAGCGAAGCACTCTGTCTGTAACACGTATCGGTTCAGACATAATTTAACTGAGGTTTGAATTCCTGCTGAATAAAAGGCTGAATAACTTTTTATTCCTCCGGCTCCACAACAACACACACACACACGCAGAATTTAACCTGCAATGGACATAGACCTGGACTAGTTCATCCTGGTTTCATCACAGATTAACTCAGTCTGGATAAAAAGAGGAAAAGTATTCAGCACCTGAACTCAGGGTAAGTTTGGGTTATGTACAAATGAATGGTAATATATGTTAATGTCTAATAGCAGTTGGCATTAAGTGACACCACAGTGACAACCCAGGAATTAATGCGACGTTCATAAATTAAATATCAGAGTGCGTGTGGCTCGGAGATGATCACAGTCGTGTTTCCTTCAACACAGTTTGTGTGATCTTTGGATCAAGTGCAGAGGTGAAGACTGATCTCAGAGCTGTCGCTGATGTTAATGATGGTTTTTATGTATTTTTTTATATGAGATAGTTCTTAGTGTAATTTAAAGTTTTGGGGAAACACAGGTTCAGTCCAACTTCATTTAGCACCAGCTCACAGTGGACATGATCTCAAGGCTCTTTGCTGTCTGACTGGAGAAAGAGTGTTGATACTGTACCGTCACGTTCGTGGTGGCAGATCTGGATCGTGCTGCTCTGGAGGAGAAGCACAAACTAAAGAAAAAGTATAAAAATAAATCCTGATGATAAAATTTCAAAATTACTTTTGATCAAATGATTATTTAAAACCTTTACTGACCTCATTTCACTGACAAAACGACGACAACACCAGCTGTTGTCCACCTCTGCCCTCTGTGTGTCTCTGTCCGTGGTGCTGAAGTCAAACTCTTCATATGAACTGCTCTCAGGTCAGTTGAAGAGAAATACTGTGGTGACATTCAGCCTGACCTCAGTTTCCTGAGGAGGGGAAGCAGCCGTCGCTGCTTTAAGTTCCTGTTATTGTCAGGACAAACTGCTGTTTATTCTTTCCAATGTGCTTTTCTAACAGAGTCACAAAATAAATCTGGAGCATCTGAACCATTGGACCCGACAATAAAAGAGCAGAGGGAGGTTTATCTTCAGGCTGCTCCATCAATCAATGGAAACTCTCCTCAGTCATTTCTCACAGCACAGTGGGGGAACCAGCAGCTGCTTTGAATAGAAAACACTTCCTGGTTTGAGCTTTAAAAGTCGGCTTTTCTTCACGCTGAGTGGTGATTGCAGGTTGTCGGGCAGCTGCAGAGTGAACAGCGACTGTGCAGCGTTTTGTATCTGTTGTTAGTTGTTGTGTTGCTGTCGTGAGGTCACCACAGGTCGTCATCCTCGCTGCTGTTTCTCTGCCTTTGTTGGGGTTTTATCGCAGCTGTGGAGCAGATCAGGAGCTCGTCCGAGTCCTCGACCTTTGAGGCTCCCTCTCTCTCCGCCGACGCTATCGGTCCGGCTCGTCTGCTCGGAGCTCTGTGGGCTGAACAAAAGGCCGGATTAACCCGGCTCAGCCTCTCTGTGTTAAAGATCCATCAAAGGCTCTCTTACATGACGCTGCGCTCTCTCTCTGAACTCTTTGAGGCCGCACCGTTCTGCAAACCAACACTTTTATTTCTCCTGTACTTTTTCTGCCTCTGGTGTCATCGAGTCTGAGACGAACGACATCAGCACAGAAGCAGGGAAGAAAAAAGAAACTCATTAAAACAAAAAGACAAAGACGTGCTTTAGTTTTTTTTGTTCCTTTTCTTTTTTTTTAGATGTTCAGGAGACACTCGGTGGCAGCGATTTAAAGGAGGAACAGGAGGGAGCTGCAGGAAGACGAGATAAACAGAGGCCTTTGAATTAAACACAGTTAAGAGTTTTCAGAGTTTCTGAAGTTGAGTTGTCGTTGACAGTCGCTGTCAGGAGGCGTTTGAGTCCAGAGAGTGGAAACAGCAGAGGAACAAAAAAGAGCCATGATGGAGGAGATGAAGCCAGAGAATCCACCTCAGACACAGCTGGATCTCCTGGCCTGTCCAGCAGCTGTCCTCACTATGTGGACATGTGTAACATATAGTGCTGAGGAATTTCATGAGAACGGGTTTACACCAAGCCACGTCTCAGTCTCATTTGACACAGGAAGTTGTGTCACCTTTGACTTCCAGGAGGCGTGACCAACAGACATAGATCAAAATGTCTGATCAAAAAGGTGACGTGTTCAGAGCAACAGAAAACAGAACGCTAATGTCATTTTTGTTGCTTTTCGGTTTCGTTTATTTGGGCTCATCAGTTTTTTAGGGAAAATTGAAAGTCGGTCTCAACGAACGACTTCTTCTCCAGACGGATTTTCCACAGTAGTGAAGGTTCTTGAAGGCACCTCCGTGGAGACGATGGGGGCAGTATAACAACTCAACAGCAGTCAGAGAAGAAGATGGAGGAAGACTCAAACGGAAACAGTAAAATAATCATAACGACACATCAACAAATGATCGTTTACAACCAGCCACACACCTTCTGATCTGTAGGAGGAAAGTCAGGGCCAGAACTGATCTGAACTGACCTTATGTGTTGTTTTCTTCTTCTGTGTTGTCAACTTTGGTAGCAAGCATCATGGAAGTTCACTGATGATGGTGCTGACGACCGGACTCCTGTTACAGTGACGTCTCTGCTGGTTTTCAACTTTCACTTTCACAGGTCGTCGTGTCAATAAAGTTGTCTGAGCCTAACAACAACAACAACAACAACAACAACAACAACAACAACAACAACAACAACAACAACAACAACAACAATAATAATAAGTATAACAGTTAACTCTCAGGAAACTTTTGGGGAAGTTTGGTGATGGGACAAAAGACAAAAACAACTGCAGAGAAAAATAATGGACTAAAACACAAAAAAACAATAGAGTGAAATCATCATCAGCACCGAGAGAAGAAAAGCGAAGCTCAACTCTAAATTAAAAAAAACTAAAGTTCCCAGGAAACAGAAACAGAGACGTGTTATTGAAGCTGCTGACTGCTGGAGAACATCAGCAGCGTTTGCTAATTACCGGCGCTACCTGCTAAAACTGTAATTTTCAGAGGTGATCAAAACTCTTTTAATCAGCTGTGCATACATAATGCCGCGGCAATAAAGTTGTGCTGCAGCGAGACTGTAATAATAACAATAATAAAACATATCTGAACACAATGGCTGCTGAAAGTTTCTGCCGGAATGAATCATTTGTTAATTCTCATGAATAAATTATCTCTTCATGCATTAAAAACACTCTTAATGAGGAAATCAGTCTTTGTTCTGTGTGTGTGTGTGTGTGCGTGTGTGTGTGTGTGAGAGAATGACGCTGAGGTCTGAGGTTCAGTGAATGATTTTCTGAGCCAATTTCTCTTTCATACACCTAAACACACACTAACTCACCCCACTCAAATGCTCAAATGCCTTCTCTCTCTCTCTCTCTCTCTCTCTCGCTCACACACACAGACACACACACACACACCTCTGCTGGTTATTATTCAGATTTGTCAGCACTGAAGATTGATTCACGGTTACTAAAGGAAGAAATGATACAAGACAAATGGAAGTTTTTGCCTGATTGTCTGAAGATAATCACTTTCATTTTAACTCTGAAAACTTCCTGATTGACCTTGAACCTTGAAAATCATCACAAATCAAATCCAACTTACTCGAGTTTTTTATTCACATCACATGGTCTTCACCTCAACTTCTAATCAATGTTTCTGAAAAGTATTTTCACAGAAAACACAACGGTTTATTGGAGTTGACGTCTTCCCTTAGTTGCCTGTTTCTGTTTTCAATGTAAACGTGGCGTCTCTGTAAAGACCTTGTTTACTTCCTTTCAGTCTGACGAAGAGTTGATCTCACGTGGTCGTTCTGTCCGTCCTGAAGGAGCTCGTCCTCCCCGCAGCTCGGTTTCCTTCCACATCCTCCCGCTCTGATTTCTGAAATATGAATGCCCATTTTATATTTATCTTCTTCTTCTGTGGTGGCGGCGGGGCTGCTGCAGGAAGCTGAACGAGGAGGTCCAGGGGAATAAACTTTAATTATACATGCCAGTGTCAGGGATACAGAGCAGTGACCGGATGGAGTGATTGATTCGCCGTCAACAGGGAGGAGGAGGAGGAGGAGGAGGAGGGGGGTGGGAGGTGGGGGTTTGGTGGTGGTGATGGAGGTATCCGTGGCGACGAGAAGCAGGCCTTTCATCACCTGAGAGGCAGCTGGCATTAAGGCAGCTGTCAGGGACTTTGATTTGGAGTGGGAATTACAACACACACTCTCACACACACACATGCTTGCATAACACACAGTCTCACACAATACCTCGGCTTGCATAATATACATGATAGACACACACACACACACACACACATATGCACTCTGTGCACACTGAGGCTGTCCCCGCAGGCGGATGCTGCTGCAGCTCCTTGACGTGACACCACATGAATAATTTGTGAGCATCAGTTCAGGCTGGAGGTGAAACAGAAACACAAGGCTAAAAAATCCCACGCTTCCCAAACACACCTCATGTAATGCTGATGGCTCTGTATAAAAAAAAAAAAAAAAAGGGAAAGAAAGAAAGAGCGTGAGCAGCCCTTCACTTCACCTGCAGGCTGGAAACTGAAGAGCTGAAAAAGCTGAAACACATCAAAACAAAGAGGAAACTGCTCACATCTGAACCTGCAGCTGAAGAAGTGATAAAAGACCAAAGCAGCCGAGAGCCAACTGTCACTGACTGGAAGCACAGTGTTCACACACACACACACACACACACACACACACACACACACACACACAGTCCTCGGCCAGCTGGTAGAGCCCTGCAGGATCCACACATCCACACAGCTGAAGATGTGAACACGTGTGTCTGTGGTCAGAGAGTAGAAACAATAAATCAGGTCAAACTAAACACCTGGGGTCAATTCACATCTGCTAAAGAGGGTCAAAGGTCACAGGATCTGCAGCTACTTCACTGATTAGAAAAAATAAAAAACAAAGTCGCAGTTTGTGATTTTGATCGGTTCTTGATTTCAGATGTCACGAACTGATCCGACCTGTTGGTGCTGAGTTTCACTGTCTGAGAGAAATAAGGTGCATTTCATTTGAAAATGTTATTAGAGGATAAAGACGCTGATCTCATTTTCAAACAGGTCCTCAAACACCAAACAAACATTAAACAACAGTAGACAGGATATAAAGATAGATAAATACATAATAGTAACTGATTAGACACATCTAATGACACACATCACAATCCAAAGGCTCAAACTACACCTACTACATCAGCAACAAATGTCAACAGAAGGAAAAACAGGAAAGAAAAGGGAGGGATGAAATGTCAATAAATGAAGAGAAATAAAGTTTATAAAAGCATCAGTAATATGAAAAGCTCCTGAACAGCTGCTGCAGATGAAATGTTTACATTGTGAAGCCACTTCACATACACAACCACTGACTCACATCTGCTACCACCAAGGCATCACTTACACCAGACTGAACAGACGAGGCTTTGATGAGGCCAGTGGTGAACTTGACCACATCACCGTGTCAGACGTACCACAGAGCACCGAGTTGGTTCACACCTGAAGCAACTTGTTTTAGTCCTGTATCATAATGTAAAATGACCAAATCTGGAGTTCCTCAGGGATGCGTTTTAGGCCCACTGCTCTTGTTCAAATTTAGTTTCAATAAACAAAGATTAATGTGCAGCACAAAATAAGCCTAAATGAGCAACTGGTGATGGTGGACACATGGTTTGATAAACTATCAAATATATAAACAAGACAAACTGCATCACGTATTGAAATAAATGTTCAGGAGATGAGAATGAAGTCAGAAACCAAATTCACACTGACGCATAAATAACCTTAAGAAGTTTTCTATGACTCGAGGGTTTAAACTTTATATGAATCCTCATTTAAGCCTCACATGAACTGCTGCATTATTCCATGGTGTGATTCTTTTCTCAGTTATCTTGAGAATCATCAGAAAAAAACCACACGTTCAACATCATGGTCACAGTGAACGCTCCTCATTCACCCCGTCCTCCACACTGTCTTGAAGCTCACTAATGTAATATCTCTCACAGTGCGTGTATTATGTATAAGGTTGTATTCAAGCTAAATGACAGACAGTGTGACCTTACTCCAGTTTATCCTCACATTCATACAAGACAAGAAAAGAAGCTTCTTCACCTTATATTTTCCCTCAGATGCAGCCGAGCCTCGGCTCATTGGACTGTTTCCCATTCTCACCCATATATGTTTATGTGAAATAAATGAAAGAATAGGGATGAGAGACATGAAGACGGTCCTCAGCCTGATCTCAAACATGAAAACGCGACAAGATGTGAAAGCAAAGCTAAGACATTAGAGCGTGCTAATGTTAGTTAGCCTACATGGCTTGAACGCACACCGTTGCCTGGCAACACTTTCAGCTGTTCAGGACCGTGTCTAAATAATGAATCAATAAAATAAGGTTTTTACTCCTAAACAACAAAACAATGTCTGATGTTATCACAGGGATGAGCCTGTGTCTCTGACCTGCTAGCATCACTGCTACCTTCAGCTATGAGCTCAAACATATAGAAACATCCTCATCTTCTTCATCATCATCATCATCATCATCATCATCATCATCTTCCTCGTCTCATCTCTGAGCTTGGCAGGTGGAGAAGGAGAGCAGTCGTCTACAACAGAGCGCAGACTGTTTTCCACTGTCTGATCCCACAGGTGCTACGTTCAACGCTTCAAACAACTTCTTCAAAGGACATCATCAACTGTCAACAGTAGTCACGTTAGCCTAACATTAGCTAGAATGCTAACCGTTGCCTGGCAACACGTTCAGCCGCTCCAGGACTGTGTCTCATCAACGAATCATAAAATAAAGTCATGACAGAAGCTCAGAAGGTTTTAGGCCCGTCACCTCACAGGATGATCAGCACCAGGACCCAGACCAGGACCAGATTCCTTCTCTCTCTCTCTATGTTGAGACGGATGTCACTTCCTGTAGATGTTTCACAATAAAATCCCAGTTAGGAACATTCGCGCCAACAATGTGAAAGTGTTGAGGTTTGAATGAACAACAGATGCAGTTCAGCCTTCAAACTGTCCGACACGTAGCACATGGTGCGATAGTCGTAGTGGTAACATTACAGAGTGCAGATGATAATGACTCTCTGCTACACTGATACTTATACATACTGCATCTATGAATGTCTCGCTCTGCAGGGGGTGAAATCTGCTCTCTGTTACACCTGCGCTGTCATCATGTGTGTTAATGTTGTTTCCAGGGGACACCTCCTTTGTGTCCAGCCCTGTCCTCCCATCACACACTGGCCCAGTATGATGTGACAGTGAATGCATCATAACAGCAGCAGCGGCGGCGGCGGCGGCGGCGGCAGTGACTCTCTCTCTGCTCTCCGAGGCGTCTGGAGAGTGTTGGCGCGAGCACCAAGGCTCTTGTGAACATTTATCGCTGCACCATAGTGAGTGTAGTGACAGGCTGTATCACAGTGTGGTTTGGCAGCTCAGGAGAAGCAGCAGCAGAAACCACTGGCACAGAACCACCAGCACTTCATAACATCCACACCCCCACCATAATCAATCTGTGTGTGTGTGTGTCTGTCTGCGTGTCTGTCTCTCTGTCTGTGTGTCTGTGTATCTGTCTGTGTCTATGTGCACTTTAATCAAATCATATTTCATTCAGTCTTTTCTCGAGTGTTGGTACTTTTTCATTTTGGACGTGCAGCTTCTCCAACTGAAATGAGCTTAAATTACCCTCCTCCTGCTCCTCCTCCTCCTCCTCCCCCCTCGTCCTCCCTCCCTCCCGCCCTCTCTCCAGCATATTGAATGATGCTATCGGAGCAGAAGTGACAGCTCGGCTCTGCTTTATTTACTTTATTTGCTGTGGTCAGAATGTGAAGCTCCTCATATTGAGGCTGGTGAGAGGCTGCAGATCAGCGTGTCATCAATCAGCCGGGCTGAGCAAACATTAGCGCAGAGAGGGAGCGAGTTAGGCAGAGAGAGTCGCCTCATTTGCAAAGTGAATGCACTCGCGTATTTATCCTGACATGGTTTATGATTACCAGCCCCGCTAATACACCCCCACCCCACCCCCACCTCCCTCCATCACCTCCTCTCCCTGGAAGACTGATGAATGAATAATGAAACTCTGGAGGAGCAAAAAACAGACCAGAGAGTCAAATTTGGGGAAATTATAAAAGCAAGGAAAGTTCACACACACACACACACACACACACACACACACACAACGGCAGGTATCTCACTCACTCATAATTAATACACAGCAGTTGGTATAATCTTATAGAGCACGACACAGCTTAAAGAAATGACTGGATGGAAAGACGGAGGAAAAGAAGGAGCTTCCTGTTGGAGGTTTATCTGTGGTTGGTGAGAACATCAATACCTGATCCAGATGGTGGAGATGTAGAAGCACAACAAACAGCTCAGAATAAGGATTTTCAATGAGGAGGATGAAGGTAATGGATCCCCCCCCCCCCGTGCCTCAGTCCCTCGTGGCTAAATCCCTGGTCCTATGCTCTTTGGCTGATCCGTCGTGGAGCAGATGTTGGAACACGTCGCTGATAATCACTTCGCAAATTGCTGAGGTGTGGAGATGATGAGGAGGAGGAGGAGGAGGAGGAGGAGGAGAAGAGGAGGAGGAGGAGGAGGAGGAAGAGGAAGAGGAAGAGGAAGAGGAGGAGGAGAAGGAGGAGAGTGAAGTTTAGCTTGGTCCTGGGCCTGGTAAATGGTTCTGGTCCTGGTTTTTCCCAGTTCCAGTACCGGTCCAGGTTCCAGTACGTCCCGGTGGCTCTGGTCCAGGTCCTGGTTCTGGTCTTGAAAGGGGGATAAGTGGTCTGAGAGTGCAGGGGTTAGAAAGCCAGAGGAGGTCTGCGGCTTTGAGGTTGGAGGAACGGCTCTGGAGCAGGTTGGAGAAGAGAGGAGGTCAAAGAGCAACATGGACTCAAGTTGACCTCAACCCTTCCTGACACATCTGGGACAGCAGCTGTAATCCAGATCTTCTCAGCCAGCACCAGCAGCAGACCGTCAGGTGTCCACAGACATGTTTTTGTGTTTTTTCTCCTTTGTTTAGATTGACCTTTGACCTCTGAGGATGACAAAATGTGAACTTGAAGAAGCTGCTGCTCATCTCCAGACCCTCTCCCCTCCGCTGCGCCCTCTTCTTCCTCTGAAACAAACAGTTGGATCTCGTCCTGTGAATTCTTTCATGAATCAAACATTTTGCATCTTCTGTCAATACAAACCTCAAATGAAAATGAAAATGAAAAAGAGAAATCACACGTGTGCCGCTCGCTCCCATGAAATTATCTTCAACACGCTGTTTGAGCAGCTTCTCTCTCGTCCTCTCAGGACAAAGCTGCCGCCGCGGCGTCGGCGTGTGGGAGCTCCCGGCTGCAGGCAGCGCTGGAAACACTGAATATTGATGCTGTTATTATTCAAGGACATGTGGACACACAAGCCTCCGTTTGTAAAATTGGTCTCGCTTTTGATGTGAACTGATAGACTGTGAACCTGAAATTGGCATCGCAGCCCGGGAGACATCCTGAACTGCACCCACTGCATTTCAAGTAATGGTCTGTTTCAGTTATTTGTTTCACAGCACCTATACATATAGACATGTATATGTATATATATATTTATTTATATATATATAAAGGTCGGACATTTTCACACAGAAGACAGAGGAGTGCTGTGATTTTCCTGGGGGGAGGTGCTTCCCTCCTGCGACTTCCTGCAGTGTTTTTTGTTTTCACTTTTTTAATGCATGAAAAATCAAACATTATAAATATATAAATCTATATATCAGCTCCTGCTCTCAGACTGCAGCTTCAGTTACATCCTGTTTACCAGGAGGGGGTAACAGTGTCTTGAATAATGCACCCTGACCTTGACCCTTTGCCCTCTGATTGGAAGGGATTCCTTTTGAAGAAGAAGCTCTGAAAACATCTCACTCCTCGGAGCTCACAAGTCTTTGACCTTGACCTTTGACATTTAGCCACCAACATCTAATCAGTTTGTCCTTGTTACTTTCATAACACCAAAATCGTTTTGTGAGGTCACCGCACCCTTGACCTTTGACCCCAAAAAGTCCTACTGGTACTGTTACCGAAGGTCAACCCCAGACTCCGGACCTGTGGAGCTCAGGTTAGGCTGACAAAGAGGCAGGTAAAATAGAGAGGAGAGGAGAGGAGAGAGTCGGAGGCCTGAGAGCTCTGGACAGAAGTGAAACCTGGTCGTCGTGCAGCTCCGAGCGCAGACGCGTGGATCTGGGGCAGATTTCAGGGCGGCGCCGCGATGTGACCAGACATGTAATTATCTGCAGCTACTCCGTGTACAAACAAATTTTCACTTTTATAATCTTATTAGGAGATTAGGAGGAAAGGCTCGGCGATGGGTTTAGGCACGGTTGTCTGCGGGGGGGGGTGGGGGTGGGGGGCACACAAAAAAAAACATCATTTACTTCTTAATGGATTTTATTTTCACTTTCTCTCTCTGAAAAATCAGTTTGGAAACATCCTTAAGCACCTGTTTGTCTGGCAAGTGCACAGCATCTCCACACACACACACACACACACACACTCGTGTTTTAGCCTAAAGTCTCTGAACAGAAACAACAAAAAGTAACGAGGTTGGATGAAGTTTGTAGCTTCGATGGATTCAAATGACAATCCAATCACACAGCGAAGAGGAGGAGGAGGAGGAGGAGGAGGAGGAGGGGGGGGGGGGGGGGGACAGAAAGTGTTTTGCGTCGTTTTGAAAATAATCCCATTAAAACAGCGTTTTGTTGAGCTTCCAACAGCAGGTTTGTTGTTGTGCTGCGATGATGTAGCGCAGGGAGAAAAAAAAAGGACAACAACAGAGAGAGAGACGTGAAAAGACACCGAGCAGGAGAAGAAACCGTGGAGGAGCAGGCGGAGACTCACTTCCTGTTGTTCTGGTGTCATCTGAAGTGGCTGAGCTCGGCAGAAGACACACTGTACTGTTTTATACATACACATACATTATTATAGGCTGCAGCGCCTGTGGTCTGCAGCTCGGCCTGTTGAAGCTGACATCAGTCAGATCATGTTCACACGTCTCCACAGGTTCTATACTGATAATCATGACAACAACAATCAGTCAGGAGGTTTCAGGTCGTATCAGAGGGTCAAAAGAAAACCGGCTCCTCCCTCTGAACCACAGCAGCTCAGGACTTACAATACAGGTTGAACATAAGAACTGATTCTGGATCAGTTTAAACAGAACTTTGCTCCATCAGCTGATTCCTGCAGAACCATCAGCTTATCTCACTACACACACCTGTCGCTGCACTTTCAGGGAGTTTAGGTTAGTGTGTGTGTGTGTGTGTGTGTGTGCGTGTGTGTGTGTACAGTGTGTGTCTGCTGTGTGTGTGTGTGTGTGTACAGTGTGTGTGTGTGTGCGTGTGTGTGTACAGTGTGTGTCTGCTGTGTGTGTGTGTCTGCTGTGTGTAAACAGATGGTCCGGTCCATTTTTTTTTAGGCTGTTTAACCTTACTCAAAATAAATTAAAACAGATGGCTCCATCTGTTCACAGCAACAACACGTCACAGCTCTGTCACCACAACACAGGACGGATCCAGATCCAGAACCAGCATCAGAGCCAGAACAAGAACCAGAACAAGATCCAGATCCAGAACCAGCATCAGAGCCAGAACAAGAAACAGAACAAGATCCAGAGCCAGAACCAGCATCAGAGCCAGAACAAGAACCAGTTCCAAAACCAGAACCAGCATTAGAACCAGATCCAGCACCAGAATCAGAGCAAAATCCAGTTCAAAACCAGAACCAGAACCAGCAGCAGCAGCAGACCCAGACCCAGACCAGACCCAGACTTCAGCTCCTCTCAGTGTTTGGTAGTAAAATAATAAGGTGGATCCCTCAGAGTTATGAAACCGTGCTCCACGTGAGTAAAAGCAGTGCATGTGTCCAGACGTCACCTCTGTTCCAGTGGAGCAGTGAACCTGCTCACAAACAGCAGCTGAGAGGAAAATATGTTTGTGAGAAGCCGCAGGAAAGTTTGTGTCGGAGCTGCAGAGTTTCAGATTTGCATAAACTTCGATAATAAGCTGCTGCTCTTATGTGAGTGCAACAAAGCAGGAAGTTTTTCAGCAGGAACCTGTGTGTGTGTGTGTGTGTGTGTGTCCAACACACACTCCTGTAGGTAAAACCACAAACAAACTCGATCTGGATCATCTCTGACTGAGACTCTGACGAACTCATCGACATCGGCGCTTCATGTTTTTGGCTCAAAGACAGAAACAGAAAAGGAGGAGAAGAGGAGGAGAAGGAGCAGAGGAGGAGGAGGAGAGGAGGAGGAGGAGGAGGAGAAAGGGCAGAAAATGAGAAGATGAGTGTAGAAGAAGTGAAGAAGACAGGATGGACGCCTGCCTGTTGGTGTCGACTTGTATTAACGGAGGTGTCAATCAATTGAGACTCACAGAAGGATCCAATCACCTCTTTGGATGTAGGGAGGTGGGTGGGGCTTAATCCCAGAATGCATTTCTGCCATGTGAATTATACTAACAAGGCAAAAATAGGTTTTCATTTCTTGACATTAAAAATAATCACGGTCCAATAGATGCATTTGCTGCAGTGTGTGTGTGTGTGTGTGTGTGTGTGTGGTGGGGGTGGGTTTCTGGGGGGCCTCCAGCCCCGTCTATGCCGATTATCAGGCCTCCTTCAGATCAGCCGAGAGTAATTTGATTATTATGACGTCCTCAGGGCTTTTCCAGCGATCGCTGATTTACTTAGAGGAGAGAAACAGAGAGAGAGGAAGAAGAAGAAGACGAGGAGGAGGAAGATTTCAATTTATTTCTCCCTGAAGGAGACGTTGAGTCTGATTTGATAACGAGCAGGACGAAGCTCGGCCTGACGACCGGAGCTCCGACGGCAGCGTGACGACACTCACACTCCAGATGTAAACTCACATTACCTGGGAATTATCCCACAGAGCCACTGGTTCCCACTGGTTCCCACTGGGTCCCACTGGTTCCTGTCACCGCCACACGTTTATTATCACATCTGACCAGTTTGAGGTCGACCTCCTGTTTCTAACAGAGTAACCTGCTGCAGACGGACCATCCATCACTGTCACACTTACTCCTTCAGTTTAAACTGTGTGAGTTTAGATTAGAGTCCTCGTCACGTGGAGGCTTTATCGTCTCCGGGAGAAAGGAGGAGACGCCTGAAGCTCTGCTGTGAGCCCTGGCTCCACGTCAGGAGAGAGCAGAGAGGTGTAGCATGGACGCTAACGTGTGGAGGAGGCTAACCACTGCTACTTCCTGTTACTAAAGTCCAAACCATCGAAACACTTCAGCTCAGATCAAACATGAAAAGTCCGATAGTCCGGACCAAACAAGCCCCCTTAGGTCTGGTTGATGTCTCCTGGAGGAGTCCCTCTGTGTCTCCGTGTGCGAGTGAACTGCCACAGAAACTGATCTGGGCACAGCTGGAAGCTGCTTCAATCAGACGCATTAGCAAAGCTCTGAGAAACACAAAGCACTGGGCTAAATACCAAAATGCAAAGTGTATCTAACCCTGCCAGTGAACCCAAGGGGTGTGTGTGTGTGTGTGTGTGTGTGTGTGTGTGTAGAACCAGGAGGCCGATGTCTGAACAAAGATACACTTTGATTAACACCAAGAGACTCTGACAGTAAACTTTGTCCCTGGGTGTTTTCCTGTGTCTACAACCATGTCTGGGGAACGGAGGGGAGCCCTCAGGGTCCTGCTGGCACAGAAATGAAGCGCACCCTTGGCCGAGCACTGATTTAGTATTTGACGATGGCCATCTCCCTGAGGTGGAGGTTTGAACGGCTGACCTAGTTCAGCGTCTGGTCGGGTGGAGACGTCGGACGTCGCCCGACATCTCAGTCCTGAGACGTGCAGCGGCAGCTGGAAAGAGAGGCAGCAGTGCATTGTGGGTAGTGGCTGATTTGACAAATGGTGATTGTCTTTCACCTTTTTAGTTTTCCTCTGAAAGTGGTTCTGGTAATTTGGGACAGACTGTTGGGGGGTTCTCAGCTCTGAGAACAAACGCCCTCCTTCCTCCAACTTCTAAAGGAGCGAGATAATAAGACAAGATTAAGACATGAATAAAGAACAAGAGAAAAAGAAAGTACTCGTCCTCCCGCTGGGTTTGATTCATTAAAACCACACACACACACACACACACTCACACACACACACGCTGCACGTGACTCCAGGGAGGCAACGTTTCTGAAAAACCCCCACAATGCATCTCCACGTTTAGACAAATGTACTAATACAGTGAACAAAGTGCAGAGGAAACACAGATGTTTACAAGTGACAGATCCTCATTAAAGCCTCTTTACACCAGTGAAATGTGTCGCAATCAAACTCAAAAGTTTACAGCTGTCAGTTCAGGATCCATGTCTGAGCTGGAGGCTGCAGAGAGCCGACCACCAGCTGCTCCTCGTTCTGTCATGTACACACTGCCTATAGGCTCCGTGTGCACCGGTGCAGCACCTGTCCACATCTGTGGAGTGGAACATCTGGAGCAGAGGTCAGCGGTTCAGCCGTTAACTCCAGCATCACATCACAGACGCAGCCTTGAACTGCAGAACATCTTTACTTCTTTTAGAACATCTTGTTTTACTGGTGAACGACCACAGAAGCTTCTGTTACTGTACAAAGTGATCACACTACACATGGACGTCTACCTTTATACTGTATGGAGCTTTAAGACGCACGTCTACCTTTATACTGTATGGAGCTTTAAGACGCACGTCTACCTTTATACCGTATGGAGCTTTAATCCTTTCCTTGATCTAAAGGACAAACTGATCCGTTACTGTTGGGATGTAAAGACCCAGAAGACAAAAACTACTAGAAACAAACAAAACAACAAGTGAAATTTCAGAATTAAGGTTTTCTTGTATTGATTTGCCTCCAGTTTACTGCCCTCCCCTCTGTCCTGCCCCCAGGGAGACAAACGTCTCCACAACATCCGACTCAGGAAAGAATGAGTGTAATGATCTGTCTCAAGTAAAATCAGGCCGCTCAGGACTGATCTGTGTGTGTGTGTGTGTGTGTGTGTGTGTGTGAGCGTCCGTGCGGCTGCGGTGCTTCGTGTTTGTCTCCATATGCTCCACACGCTCCTCGTGGATCTGATGTGAACGTGCATGAATGCCTCATCAGCTCTGATACAATTGCCTCTGTTAGCGTTGTTTTCCTGCTGTAGGTCTCTCGTCTCATCCCATATGTAACGCACGCCACTCAGAGGACCTCCTCCCTGCCCCTTGGGCTTCTGGGTAACGTCACAGTTGGTGTTGAAACCATGCTGTTTAAAGCCCTGCTGTGTGTCTCATGTAAACGGATCCTGAAGGATTTCTGCTGCTGCCTCTTCAGACTGATGGCGTACTGATGGAAACATCATAATGACACAGCGAGGAACACGACAGGATACTTTTAGACTGGTTTTGGCCTGTTTGTGTGTGTGTGTGTGTGTGTGTGTGTGTGTGAGATCTCCTCTCCTACCTTTAACTCATCAGACTTTTCTTGCAGCACAACAACAACAACAACAGCTTCAACCTTCTTGCAGTGATTACATGTACATGCTAACAACATCACCAAGTCACACCATTAACTTTCCATTGAAGCTGTCATATCTGTATCAGGCCTGACCACCTGCTCCACCCCCCTGCACCCAGACGCTCTCCATCGCTACATGAAAGACGAACCATGCGATTATGAAACGCAGACACAAAACCTTGACACTAAAACATAAATGAGCTGTTTTCTTGCTGTGGCTCGTGTGGCTCCTGTTGTTCTGCCGTGTGCCCAGAGCTTTCATGGTAAATTGTGTTATTACAAACATCAACTGACTTCGTTTCATGGCGGCTTAGGCTCTCGCCGTCCGTCGTTCAGATCCAGCCCCTGGTTTTTTTCACGCCGATATTATTCCTGACAACACAAAGAGTCCAGGTGTAAACAGAACTTAATGGACTTTAGATAAACGCAGTGAGGATTTGAGTCCATTTTACCCGTCAGCTGGTTCTGTTTGTCGGAGCGACTCAACCTGGACGCCGCTGCTGTTTGTTCACAGTCGCACAAAGTCTGCACAACAGTGGATCCATGTAGGACGTCCTCCCATCGTATTTACCCAGGCTGTGTTTGCTAACAGTGCTAAGCTAACCACACATGATAACACTCACTCACACTCACTCACACACACACACACACACACACACACACACACACACACATTCCAATCCCCTCTGAATCAGTGAGTTGGATCAGACGCCACGACAACAAAACGCAGTGAGACGGAAACAAACAAGCGCAGCATTTTAAGGCAGAGCTGTGTGTGTGTGTGAGTGAGTGTGTGTGTGTGTGAGCGTGTGTGTGTCCGGTCCTGTCTCTGAAGTGGACACTTGTTCTGACGGACCGGACACATCATGACATCTATCTGCCACTCGCAGCTGTTAAATTCTTCCTTTGATTAGTCACTTCCTGGCGCCGACTCTCAACTCCAAGTCAAACATCTGACAATCAGGCTGAACGACCACTTCATTATTCAGTCCATCAGTGTGTCCATGGCAGGAAAGCGACTGATTCGACCTTCTGTACAACAACTTTAACAGCTGAAACGAGCTTTAAGGCTCTGATTTACTAAGATCTGTGGTCGGTTGTTGCAGGTTTGCACCAGTGTAGAGCAGCTCGCTGCGTGTGATGAGCAGGTACCTGGGACACCGCAGGAGAGAGAGCTATGGCACGGACGCTCAGGTGGGACACTCAGATCCAAAAGGCTTGGTGAGATGGATCAGAGACGGGCTGAAGGCAGAGGGAGGAGGTCTCTCCGTCCTGGTCCCAGAGCTGAGCAGCCAGGTGCTGGAGAGGGAGGAGAGGAGCGCACTGGAGGAGACGCACCACCTGTGTAACAGGAGTTAAGGAGGAAGTATGAAAATTTCTACCTGAGTCAAACAGCTTCAGAGTCAGTGTGATGGTTAAATGACTTTTCTTGTTCTCTCCAAGTGCTCTTACAGCGGCCATCGTGTCCTAATCACAGGCCTGGTCACCACCTCCTTTTCAAACGAACTGAGTCCAGACGCAGTCACAACCAGTTTAACTCCACAGTGTGTGAGCTGAACCCAGCTGCACATCCTCCTCCCACTGCTGGGCTCACCTGAGCAGACAGGGGCCAGGTGGACAGCGTGTGGCCTTAAAACACAATCCTCAGCAGATCAGCTCTCACATCTGTTTGGCAGGTTCATATCAAGTTTGCACACACACACACACACATACACACACACACACACAGACCTTCAGTCGTCAGGCCCTGTGTGTGTTTCTGGCTCATGGAGACGTCACCGACTTAAAGAGTCTCCGTGTGGACGGAGGGGTTTGATTCAGGCAAACGGCTGAAATCTATCGACATGTTGCATGTGTGTGACACCACGCCAGTGTGTGTGTGTGTGTGTGATGATGATGTGACGTGTGGGTGTGAGGCATAAGAAGAAGCTCTGATGCATGATTTCCATTTTTTATAATTTAAAATGCAAAGCGCCTCAAAAGGCTGACGACATCACAGCATAACAGCAATCACCATTATGAACAGAGAGGAGACGAAAACACACACACACACACACACGCGTCTGTGCAAGATGAGGAAATCATTTGAATTAGACTGAAGGAAACTGAAATGTTGGTGTAACGTCTGAAGATGAAGAGACTGACAGCTGATTGGTCCACAGTGTGAGGCCTCCATCACCGCACCTCACCCCCTCCATCTTTGATTCAGCTTTCAACCTGTTCACCCCCTGATTTCCACCTGTCATCACACACACACACACACATGTAAAAAGATAAACATCAAGGTTTTGCAAATGGGCCGAGCAGAAAGTTAGAGAGAGAGAGAGAGAGAGGGAGGGAGAGGGAGGGAGGGAAGGTGGAGGTGCACTGAGAGGAGAAGCCCTGGAGCAAAGTGGAGCTCAGTACTGTAAAAATTACAGATATATTCAGCAGAGAGAGACGGAGGCAGAGTTTACACCCAGGCAGCTCTGAGCGAAACTCTCCGTCCTCCATGGATCTGTGTTTTAATAAAACTAACGATACGCAGCAGCAGGTGAGTGACAAGCGCGCGTGGAAATATAAAGACTCACGTCCTCGTGTGGTTCATCTCCAAAGTTTCAGTTCTGTGAGTGAACTCCAGAGGAGGAGGTCTGGTTGAGCTGCAGCAAAGTTTGAGGAGATCTGACTTTTCCCTCTGTCTTTTTAATCGCTTCATTACACGTCAAACATGCACACGAACAGGAGCTTGTGTTTGTTGCCTCAACAGACCATGAATATTTTTAGTAGGTTATGTTTTGGCCAACTCTGCAGTTTGTGACCTGCTGATCAAACATATACCGAAAGCCAAACACAATCCAAACCACAAAACCAAACTGTTCAAAATGTCCAACACCTGTAAATAACAACAACATCAGCAGGTTACAGCAACTCAAAACTACAGAAAGTTCCCTCAATTAAAAATCCCTCAGAGTGAGACCTCCTCCTCAACAACAAGTCCTCAGGTCAGGTAACGTCAACTTTTTTTCCCACCCAAGTGATCCCTCCTACATAGAGGATCTTTGCGCTAACGTCCGTTACCGCAGTTACCTTCGAGCTGGCGGCTAGCTTATAGCTGCTGCTGCTGCTGCTGCTGTCCAGGCGCGGTACGGTCCCGGTGTCGCTCCGCTGATCCGGCGTGAGTCCAGAGTTATAATCCCAAAGGGGGGGGTGGGGGGGGGGGGGGGGGGGTCAACACGACCCAACCGAGGACTGTGTTCAAAAGCCAGAGAGAGGCTCGGTGAGGTGAGGCAGACGCTGCTGATGCTACTGCTGCGGCACGGTGAGCCGCCATCTTGGCGCGAACGGCGCCACTTAAAAAACTCCGTTTGCGTCGTCATGTGATGGGGGCGGGAATTAACCGGAAATAGTTATTATTAATTTACTTCTTTACGGATGATTTTTTTCACGTACAGTCTACGATCTATTTTTTGTTTTACATTAGTACAAACGAGCAGTTAATTGTGAAATAAACTGCCTATTACATATATAAAATCATTAAATGATGTATTTATTTGTCTTAAACTCAGATTATTTACATGCCTGTTGTTGTTTTATTCACTGATGAAATGTATGTCAACCTAATACATATATTATTGGGTATTCCACAACACTGACCTGATACTTCACTTTTAACTATAACTTTTCAAATGTGATTATGTTCGCCACTGTGGTGATCTTACTTCCTGGAAATACTGACAGTAACTGTGTCCATCTGTCCCCTGCAGCCTGGACTGTGACCTCCCCACCCGACTGTAAGATGGACCCCCACAACACGCTAAGAAAAATCACATTAACTTATCTCTCAGCTCCACAAGTGCAAGAGACCAAGCATCAGAACTGCTCCTCAGAAACCTGTGGGTCTTTATTTACAGTCTGTGGTTCTTACACACTACTTTAACACACACACACACACACACACATACTGTCAGTGTGTCACGGCAGCAGGTGGTGCAGTCAGTGTCCTGGTGTTGTTGTCTGGCCTCTGCTTCCGCCTTTGGCCCTGGTTCATCACTACACCTCGACCGGGCAGGTCGGGCAGGTTTAATCACCTCCATCTCTGAAGCTCGTCCTCCTCTGGTTCCTCTGGCGTTCTTCAGTTTGAAAGAAGCAGAGGAGATGACAGGAAACAAGGTGAGAGATATTCAGTCGGGGTTTTGACCTCGATCACAAAGGAAACTCACTCAGGTAAATCAGCTAGTGGCAAAGAAATACATGTTTGTGCTGCAAGCTGCAGTTCCTCTCCTGACCACTAGAGTGAGTCTCCAGTAGTGAGTCAGCCTCCATAGACTCCCATATTATGATGTCCTAGCAGAGATAAACATGTTTACAGCCTGGTAGTACTCTTTATAAAAGCTTAAATGATTTAGCATTGGGGGCGTGGCCTCTTTGAGTGACAGGTGGACATGAGGACTGCGTCCTTTGAATGGTACTGTCACAGCTACAGATTCAGGAAGCTGTTACCTGTGGCTCTGTGCCTGATGCTGAGTGTTGGCAGTAGAAATGCTGCTTGATGCATCTTTAGGTGTCACTCTGTGTGTGTGTGTGTGTGTGTGTGTGTGTGTGTGTCGTTACATAACTCATCAGTGCCAATCACGGCACCATGCAGCTCTGTGATCAGTTCAACACCTCCCTCCAATTATTCAGCTGCCTCCCCTCCGTCACAGCAGGTCGCGGTGAGAGCACATCACCGACCTCCTCCCTCTCCTCTCTGCTCTGCCACGTGGTCATTAACCCAGTCGTCGAACTGGAAAGCGGTGCGGAGGGACGGAGGACGGAGGGGTCTGCCACAGGGAGGCAGAGACGGGGGGGTGCTACTGCTGCTGGGGGGGCACGGGACCTTCGGTGCCCCAGGGATCCGGTTTCCGGTCTCCTTCCCCTCGAGGCCTCCCGGTCGCATCCCCGAGCCTAATCACAGGCTCCTGAATAATGCAGCGTGTTCATCAACTGTAATGCGATTATTCACCGGCTACTGGAAGATGAATAATGAAGGACTGGAGTGGCGGCCATTTCCATATTGTACCTCGGTCTCCGAGGTTACCGAGGTGAGGATAGCTGGACAAACAGACAAAGTGACACTTGATGTCTTCTCTTTGTATTTTCAAAGAAATGACCAACAACCCCCGCGTCCACATGTTGGTGTGTTTTCGACTCTTGAGCTCAGGTGACAAGAAACATCAGTGCTCCATCACACGGAGACATTTTTAGACATAAAAAGGAACAACAATGCTCTTGTGTCTTCTTCTGAAGTTGGTGGAAATTATTTTTTGTGAGCACGTGCACCAACACACATAAATCACCCTGTACAGCGCACGACATTATACACTACCACCTGCACATATAAAGTTAACAATAGTAATCAATCCTGCATCTTCCTACATACTGAAGTACTTACTGTGCTGCAGTGATCGATTTCTGAATCAGCTGTATTTGTACACAACAGGTTTCATGTCACATCTTATTCTGCAGGAAGATTCAAACCAGCAGCCTTCCACTCAGAGGACCACCCACTGTGCCACCTGAGACACAACAGGAAAGTTAATTTCGCTCTCTTTCAGTTTCTGGGCCTTTTACCTGCCTGCAGCTCTCAGACCCTCCTTCATACATTACACTCCTCCTTTATGATCCTGTCGTTTATTTTTTGTACTTCTCATCCTCCCATCGATCAGTGTTTAATCCCTCTCTCTGCACATGAACCTCACACGAGCCTCCGTCTCTCTTCATCCCTACGTGTCCGCTGTGTGTTTCTTGTGGATTCTGCGGAGGTATCCCACCTCTCTCCTCCTCGTTAACATTCAAAGCAGCGTGTGAATAATTCCCACTGAAATAATTGATTTCCTCTTTTGTGTGTGCGTCTGCTGGACTGCTCTGTAAATAATGGATGGCTTCATCATCAGGGACTCCCAGACCCTGGAGCCTGAGTGACGGCTGTTGCTAATAAAAGACACACACACACACACGTACACACCTGCAGTACAGTATAGCGGCACTTCTCAGCAGGGTGGAGCTCTGTGTCTCTATATGATGCAGACGGAAATAAATCGAGGATGTGAGGTAAAGTGCCTGGAGAGAAAAGTTGCAGGAAAACAGGAAAGAAGAGAAAAGTGACACCGAAGTTCAGAAACATGCCAGAGCTGACGTCGTTTCCTCAGGACCAAACAGCACATGTGATGCATCCAGAGCAACGGCACCTGGCAGGTAAACTGCAGCATAAACAAAGACACAACCTTCCTCTTAAAAGGTGCAATAACTTTTTGGCCTCTCTGTCTGTAAGAGCAAAATGAATTCAAACATCACAGGCTGATTTGAATATTACTTTGGCAAGTGCTTCACTCTATAATTCATTATGCTTGCAGATCCCCCTGCTTTCTATCCAGCGCCTCGTATCTTTTAATAACCCTGGTGATTCTGCTGTTACTCCACCTGAAGTCAATGATCTCGTCAAGTTCTGCCATTAGAGAGATAAAAGGCTTTAAACTGTCTCCACCAACTACACAGAGAAAAATATGTGGCTATTTAGCTGCTACGTGTTCTCCTCTCTGCCTGCTGCTGCTGTCTGCTGGGCAGGAAGTGGGCAGCACTGTGTATGAACTACAGGTCATTATGGTGTGTGGAGTCGACTGCTGTGTTAAGCCTGGTTTATGCTTCTGCGTCAGCAACAAGGCATAATCACGGCGGTGCCTCCACGCCATCGTGCACCTTTCAAAATTTTGTGAAAAGGGAACATGTCACTGTGAAATTCAACGTCATAACGCTATTCATTTCATTTACTAAACTTTGTTTATCTTCCTGCTTGGTGAACAATGGCAACCGAAGTGAAAAGAGTCTTTTGGAGTTGGAGAAGATGTCTGACGTGGAACAACTACTAACACTTCAAAAAATGACAGTATAGCATGAAGGAGAAACTGGGAAAGCTAAATGCCCGAAATGACGTTCTGAGTGGACCAATCAAAGCCCTTGCATCCTGCATGGCCTCAGACGACGGCTTGACGAAGCATGAATCAAGTTTTGAGTTCAAGGGTGAGGTTCATTTGACAGACAGACACGACTAGACTGTGCCATTTGTCCCCCAAAGGATCCTTCAGATGCATCCTCCTTCTCCTGAGCAACAGAGGCTCCAACGCTTCATGGTCCAACCTTTCCCTGGCTTCACTGCACAACAGGAATGAAAATTATTTTTCAGCAAACGTCGATGAATCTGAATATTGTGACCATTTAGACCAACAACGCTACGTTATGGGCAGGAGAAGCCAACGGTGCAAAGCAGAAGACTCATCTCTCACTGACTACGAAGGTGCAGCCTTGAACTGGTCACGGTTTGTGTGTTGCTATAAAACCAAAGGTAAAGCTAAAAGCTGCTAAAATCTGCATGTTTACATTGTGTTACGACTCCAGACAAAGAGTCTTAACACTGTTGGACCCACCGACTCAAAGAAGAGACCAATGGTGAGTTTGACAGTTCATTCAAAGCAACTGAGCAAAAACTCAAATCTGAACTGCAGTATGACTGCAGGTATGAATGAGAAATGGATTTTGGCCTTTGACTGTCTGCATGAGACTTCAGTTCCATCGGCTATGGTTAAAACTTGACTGTGAGGAATGGCTGCAGGAAATTGAAGAAACGCTGTGCACGTCTTAAGGTAAGACTCAACAAAGGTTCACTGTGTTTCTGGTGCACGTGTCAGTGAGCACAGCCCTGCGTCAGAGTCCTGCTGCTCTGGGAATCATATTTACTGAGATAAAGCGAAGCCCAGTGAAACCAACAGCTGAGCAGCTCTGAGAAATAATTCATAACACCTCTGTGGACATGTATGTGCTGTATGTTGTGGCCTTGCAGGTATCTGCAAGCAGCAACCGCCTCCTAAACAGAATTCATCAACATGGTCTTCACCGTCTCTCTGTGGACAGGTTTTGGCCGGTGCAGCCTTCACTTTAAATTTCCAAGCACAGATTCAAATTATAATCTGAGAAAACACTGCGTGTCTCTGTAAGACAAACAGACAGTTGGAGAAGAGACGACCCGACATTAACCAGGAAGTGAAAACCTGGGGACGTCCAGGTGGTTCTGTTCATCTCCTCTCTATCCCCCATCCAGCTGTTGTAATCCTGCCTCCAGCTCCAGTATTCAGCTTGTTTTTGAGGAAACTTACTTCTTCAAACCCCTTTGAAAAACTTTTGAAAAGCAGAAAGCAGTCCCTCAGTACGACTTACCTCCATCACAGCACCACAACACGTCTGGATCCAGCTGAAAGACGCGAGTGAATAGATGCCGCAGCGCTTCAAAGAGCCATAAAACGTTTAATGGGACTCATTCCCCGAATCACTCAGGTTACATAACGTGTGTTTTCTCTCCTCTGCTGCAAGTCTATTAAAAAGGAAAAAGACTGGGGGAAGAGCTGCGCATTAGATGACCTTTGACCCCTCACTTATGGAGTTTGGGGGAAGTTGTCGTCTTTAATGAGACTGAATGTCCTTCACTTCATATCCTCAGTCTGCCTCTGTTATGTAACCAGAGAGCTCTCGCTTTAATCAAGTCAAACCCCCGTGTCACTTTGTCTCAGATCACCGTCGCTGCTTGTTTTTGGCCAGTGTTGCCCCAGAACCAGAGCTCACCGGGCTCCCAGTGAACATTAGCATGGAGCACATGAAAGCTACAAGCCAGAGGAAGACTTTAATACAAGCAGAGCTACTTGTTGAGTTAACCATTTGAGACCCGGTGCTCTGACGTTGTCTTGAACGTCGCTGCCTGTGCTCTGACATCAGATGTCTGACCGTTGGTTACTGTGAGATCTGACATGCGTACATACAGGAGCATCTCAATGAATGAGGAAATGACGGTCAGCAGTCATAGTGTAGCTACTGAACCAGACTAAGAGACCATTTAGCCTCAGGAAACCTTTGCAGGTGTTTAGAGATAATTAACTAATTAGAGTGTGACACCATTATGTTCCAGTAATGAACTTTTTCGCTATATTATAATTTTTTGTTTTTCTGAATTATGAGTTTTCATTAAATTCATAATCATACAATTAAAAGAAATAAAGACAAGAAATATTTCAGTCAATGAATCGATATAATATATGAATTACTGTTATGTACTATTTGAATTGATCTACAGTGAATTAAATGAACTTTTCCATGACATACACCTGCAGAGACCTGCAGTGCTTTCATGTTGTTATATTTATGTTTATGTTTAACCCAGCCCTCGGATGGGGAGCCTCAGTCGCGCATGCTCACAACACACACACACACACTCACTCCTTCACAGTAGCCCTGGGGGCAACTGACCGCTGTGATCACGAGCTACGGGGGAGCCGGACCACCGCTTGCAAACCCTGGCCAGGCTAAACCCAGCCTCGGACAGGGACCCTCAGCCGCGCATGCTCAGTCACCCACACACACACTCATAGCATTCAGCTGGCCAGCTGGCCGCTGTGATAGCTACGGGAGCCGGACCGCGGTCATCAGAACCGTAGCCAGGCTAAACCCAGCCCTCGGACAGTGGGACCCTCGGCCGCGCATGCTCAGTCACCCACACACACAGTCATAGCATTCAGCTGGCCAGCTGGACGCTGTGATAGCTACGGGGAGCCGGACCGCGGTCATCAGAACCGTGGCCAAGTTAAACCCAGCCCTCGGACATGCTCAGTCACCCACACACACACTCATATCAGCCAGCTGGGCAGTTGACAGGTGTGATAGCTACGGGGAGTCGGACCGCGGTCATCAGAACCGTAGCCAGGCTAAACCCAGCCCTCGGACAGTGGGACCCTCGGCCGCGCATGCTCAGTCACCCACACACACACTCATAGCATTCAGCTGGACAGTTGACAGGTGTGATAGCTACGGGGAGCCGGACCGCGATCATCAGAACCGTGGCCAAGTTAAACCCAGCCCTCGGACATGCTCAGTCACCCACACACACACTCAAAGCATTCAGCTGGCCAGCTGGCCGCTGTGATAGCTACGGGGAGCCGGACCGCGGTCATCAGAACCGTAGCCAGGCTAAACCCAGCCCTCGGACAGTGGGACCCTCGACCGCGCATGCTCAGTCACCCACACACACACTCATATCAGCCAGCTGGACAGTTGACAGCTGTGATAGCTACGGGGAGCCGGGCCACGGCGATCAGAACCGTAGCCAGGCTAAACCCAGTCCTCGGACAGTGGGACCCTCGACCGCGCATGCTCAGTCACCCACACACACACTCATAGCATTCAGCTGGACAGTTGACAGCTGTGATAGCTACGGGGAGCCGGACCGCGGTCATCAGAACCGTAGCCAGGCTAAACCCAGCCCTCGGACATGCTCAGTCACCCACACACACACTCATAGCATTCAGCTGGACAGTTGACAGGTGTGATAGCTACGGGGAGCCGGACCGCGATCATCAGAACCGTGGCCAAGTTAAACCCAGCCCTCGGACATGCTCAGTCACCCACACACACACTCATATCAGCCAGCTGGACAATTGACAGCTGTGATAGCTACGGGGAGCCGGACGGCGGTCATCAGAACCGTAGTCAGGCTAAACCCAGCCCTCGGACAGTGGGACCCTCGGCCGCGCATGCTCAGTCACCCACACACACACTCATAGCATTCAGCTGGACAGCTGGACGCTGTGATAGCTACGGGGAGCCGGACCGCGGTCATCAGAACCGTAGTCAGGCTAAACCCAGCCCTCGGACAGTGGGACCCTCGGCAGCGCATGCTCAGTCACCCACACACACACTCATAGCATTCAGCTGGCCAGCTGGACGCTGTGATAGCTACGGGGAGCCGGACCGCGGTCATCAGAACCGTGGCCAAGTTAAACCCAGCCCTCGGACATGCTCAGTCACCCACACACACACTCATATCAGCCAGCTGGGCAGTTGACAGGTGTGATAGTGTAGTGGATGTGAAAATAGCCAGATATATAGTTTTTTATTTGTTGACAGACACCCCCCCTATTTTCATTTTGGTATTTGAACCTTTTATTTTTTGCCTTTTGTGGTCACCGTTTGCACCAGTAGAGGGTGCTCCACCACCAGTAGATCCAAGCACTGTCTGCTCTGTTTGCTCTGCGCGGGCGCAGGAAAAAAGGCGCAAAGCGGAAGTAACAGGAGCTAGCAGGGAACCATGTCCTATGTTTTGGATACACAGGTTGCTCGATAGGTTGCTCGACAGGTTGCTCATATACATTGTAGTTCAGCCGCTCAGTGCCCGCCGCCTGAGTGGTTTATGCTGCGGCCAGGGACCCCTAGCTCTGGTGCCGGTAACATTTGGGGGCTCGTCCGGGATTGTTTAGCGTTCCTGCCTGGTGAAGAGAGTGTCGCGACGACGTGAAACGGTGCACAAAGCTTCAGGGAGGGCTGCTGAAATCCAGAGCGTCATCCAGAGAGCGGAAGTCACCAGAGTAACGCTATAATGGCCACTGTCACTCCACGGCGGATGCTGATCTTCAAGGTCCAGAAGAGTCTTTCATATTTGAGTGCAGACCAGCTCTTGGCAATCGTGAGTTCAATAGATGATGGCAGCATCACCCACGATATTGAAGACCTAAGTGAACCAGAACTGTATGACCTGATTGTGGACTACCTCAGGAGTGAGAAATTAAGTGCTATGGAGGATGAAGGTATGGCTCAGCTTCTCCTCCTGAATGACATGCTGAGTGACCTGCTGGCCACAGACCTCGGTGGAAGTGAAGCTCGCCAGACTGCGCCGGAGACAGGACAGCCAGTGGAGGATTCGTCACCCCACCGAGAGCAGCTATCCACTACCTCTCATCCTGACCATCATCACCCAGTCACCCAACCCACTACAACCACACACAACCACAACCTTTCCACACAGCCATCACAGATGAACAAAGACATTCATCCCCTTTCACCTCCACCACTGGACAAGGATACACACACTACCAGCCCATCACACAACAGAGGCATTCATACACGTCCAGCATCTCCAGGAAGAGACAGTGGACTGCCAGCAAGGAACTTTGCCACTTCCACAGTCACCAGGACTCTCGCCGCAGGCATTGATGGGTCTTCCCATGGTAGAGTAAGTCTGTCATCCAATATGGGAGATCAGGTATTGAGGGTGAATGATTTCGCCGCTCTGCTCCCCCGCAGAGAATTTAAGTTACATGGTGGACAAATATCTGATGTTGGGTCTGATATGTCATACAGTAGCCTTTGTAAACAAATTGAAGAAGGAATGCAGGAAGGTTTTACTGAGTCAGAGGTAATTCGCACTGTGATGAAAATAATCAAACCGGGTGTATTCAGAGAAATGTTAACAAACAAAAGTGATCTAACTGTTGATGAGCTGAAGCGGTTTCTCTGCGCTCATATCAGGGACAAAAGCAGCACTGAACTTTTTCAAGAGTTAAGTAATGCTAAACAACAGGACAAAGAGAGTCCACAGCAATTTCTGTACAGAATAATGGGTTTAAAGCAGCGTGTTTTGTTTGAGTCACAACAGCCTGGTGCAGAGTTTAGCTATGACAAAAAGCTTGTTCAGGGCACATTTCTCCACACTCTGTATCAAGGTCTGAATGAGAAAAATAACCATGTGCGTTATGATCTCAAACCCCTTCTCACAGACTTGCAGGTTACTGATGACTTTCTTTTAGACCAAGTCACTAAGTCCACTAGTGAGGAGACAGAGAGACTGAGACGCCTTGGCACAGTAGCTAAAAACCGACCAGTGACGGTGAGCCCAGCTCAGCTTGACTGTAGCGACCCAGCTAAGCAGACTAGAGTTGACTCTGAGTTACAGGCTAACCGTGCTGCTATCAAAGAACTGACTGCACAGGTGTCCTCCCTGACCAAACAACTGGCTCAAGTGGTGAGGCCTGCTGACACTACCATCCCTGTGAACACACACTCAGCCGCAGCCCAGCCACTGCTACCAACACCTGAAGCCCGCGGCAGATGCAGTGACTGTGTTCAGCGGGGCAAGATGAGTTGCCCTCACTGCTTTGTATGTGGCCAAGCTGGACATCGGGCGGTTGGCTGTCTTCAAAGGAGGACATCGGGAAACGGGATGAGGTCACTGGAGAGGGGCAACCAGTGACCGTGAAAGTTAAGGAATCAGCCCAACTCAGTCACTCCAAGGCAGCAAGTTCTGTAACAAAACCACAGTGTCAACCACCAACGAGGAAGCGCTTAGCACAGCTCATAGGAAGGCGATGTATGGTCTCATGTGCTATTAATGGTGTTCCTCTCCAGATGTTGCTCGACTCAGGGGCTCAAGTGACGATGGTGGGGAGAGACTGGATGGAAGAAGCACTCCCCTATGTCCAAATCCAGCCACTCGAGTCCCTCCCCTTCGATGAGCCTCTGGTGATTTCTGCAGCAAATGGCACAGATGTTCCCTTTGATGGATGGGCAGATGTTGAACTCCAACTTGGTAGCAAACACTGTGGGTATGTCACCATTCAAGTGCCAATGCTAATCAGCCAGAACTGTCTCAACTGTCCTCTGTTAGGCAGCAATGTTCTAGTTGAGATAATCAAAGAGCGGAGAGGTGAGGTTGATATTTCTACTTTACTGAAAGAAGCATTGAGTATTAATGACAGAGCTGTAGAGGCCCTAGTTTCTACTTGTCAGAGGCTGACCACAGATGAGACAGCGGTCGAGTGCAGTGTGAGAACAGGGAAGATGGGTCTCACTATTCCCGCAGGGCAGATTTGTGAGGTGAGATGTAGGGTCAGAGAATGGCCAGGAGGTGGGGTTATGCTCTTCCAACCCAACTTAGTGAATAACTGTCCTGAGGGGTTGGATTGGTTTCAGGCCTTAGTTGATGTTCCAAGTGGGTCCTCAAAAATTGTTACAATACCTGTTCAAAACCCACTAAGCACGACATCTACCTCCCTAAGAGAACAGTTTTAGGAACATTAGAGGAAGCTACTGAAATTAAACCAGTAAACTGTTTTCCAGGTGGGTTAGAGCCCATGTCCCCTAACATGGTTAATACATCCTCAGCTCAGGTTAGCACAGACAAACAAAGAGGAACAAGTGAGAAAAACAATACAGAGGACATGACAAGACAGAAATGGCACCCACCTGTGGATGTGTCGCACCTGGAGGAACATGAACAAAACCTGGTCAGAGATATGTTGTATGAGGAGTCAGATGTGTTCGCCAAAGATGATTGTGATATAGGGTGCATCCCAAACCTGCAACTGAAAATCCATCTGAAGGATGACATGCCAGTGCAAACGTCCTACAACTCTGTCCCTAAGCCCCTGTACAAGGAGGTAAAGGACTATGTCCAAAATCTGCTCAACCAGGGCTGGATTAGAAAGTCTATTTCTTCCTACTCATCTCCAGTGGTCTGTGTCAGGAAGAAGGACAAGAGTTTACGTCTGTGTATTGATTTCAGAGGTTTGAATCGGAAAACCATCCCCGACCGCCACCCTCTTCCACGCATCCAAGATCTGTTAGACAGCCTGGGGGGGTACTCATGGTTCTCCATACTCGACCAGGGTAAGGCATACCATCAAGGCTTTGTCGACGAGAGCTCCAGACATCTGACTGCCTTTAGTACACCTTGGGGGCTTTATGAGTGGACCCGCCTCCCATTTGGTCTAACAAACGCCCCAGCGGCATTTCAAAGATGTATGGAGGAAGTTCTTGACGGGTTAAGGGACGAGTGCTGTTCTCCATATTTGGACGATGTTCTCTGTTTTTCCAAAACTTTTCATGACCATGTTGAAGATCTGAGACGAGTGCTCTGTCGCCTGCGAGAGCATGGCATCAAATTACGTCCAAAAAAATGTGAACTGTTTAAAAGCCAGGTCAGGTATTTAGGACGCTTAGTGACTCGTGATGGTGTGCAGATTGATCCTAAAGACATTGAGGCAGTTAAGCAATTGAAAGAGAAAGAGCCAAAGAATGTGGGAGAGGTCAGGGCCCTCCTAGGTTTTTAGGCTATTACAGGACATTCATACAGGACTTTTCTAGGATAGCAAGACCTCTGTTTCAGCTAATAGAGAGTCCTGGTGGGCCTAGCCAGAGAGCTACCAAAGTCAAGTCAAAGAATGCCAAGAGTGGTCAGCTCTCATCCAAAACACCTGTGTATTGGACACCAGGTCACAGTGCTGTAGTATCATGTCTGGTGGATATGTTAACCAGTCCACCTATTTTGGCTTATCCAGACTATGACTTACCTTTTGTACTCCACACGGATGCCTCGAACGAAGGTCTGGGTGCTGTGCTTTATCAACAGCAGGGAAACAGGCTCCGGGTTATTGCTTATGGCTCCAGGACACTCACACCTGCTGAGAAAAACTACCATCTCCACTCTAGCAAGCTTGAGTTTCTGGCATTAAAGTGGGCCATCTGTGATAAATTTAGAGATTACCTCTATTACGCTCCCACTTTCACAGTATACACGGACAATAACCCCCTAACATATGTTTTGAGCTCAGCTAGGTTGAACGCAGTCGGGCATCGTTGGGTGGGTGAATTAGCTGACTTCCATTTCACCATCAAATATAGGCCAGGCAAGTCAAACGCTGATGCTGACACCCTGTCACGACACCCAGTGCAACTCGATGGTCACCTGAAAGAGTTCACAGAGACGGTATCCCCTGACGTAGTCTCTGCCATCTGGCAGGGAGACAAAGCGGTAAAAGACGCAGATGTGCCATGGGTGGCTGCTTTACAGCTGCAGTCAGATGCAAGCGACACACACTTTGGAGGCACCCCAGTTATCACCCCAGAAAGTGTCAGAGCTGCACAGAAAGAAGATGCTCCTATCTGTGAGGTGATAAACTTAAAGAAAAGTGGATGGAGTCCTCAGGATAAAAGGAAGAGACAAATGGGACGAGAGACACGCAGATTGGTACACGAATGGAACAGACTCAGACTCGACAAAGGGATTTTGTACAGACTGACAGGACAGAGGAAACAGTTGGTTCTCCCCAGTAAACTGAAGGCCACCGTGTTAAAGCACCTGCATGATGATATGGGGCATGTGGGCGCTGACAAAGTCATACATTTAGCACGGGAAAGGTTTTACTGGCCTTTTATGCAACGAGACATAGAAGATTATGTTATTCGCCAGTGTCAGTGTATTAAACAAAAACATCCAAATGTACCAGAGAGAGCACCTATGGGTTCTATAACAACCAGTGCGCCATTTGAGCTCATCTCGATTGATTATTTACATCTTGAACCAAGTAAAGGCGGTTATGAGTACATTTTAGTCCTGGTAGATCACTTTACTCGGTTTGGTCAAGCGTATGCCACAAAAAATAAATCTGGCAGAACAGCAGCTGAGAAAATCTTCTATGACTTCATTCCACGCTTTGGGTACCCTGCAAAGCTACATCATGATCAGGGCCGGGAGTTTGAAAACAGTCTCTTTCAGAGACTCCAGCAGCTCGCAGGCATAGCACACTCACGAACTACTCCCTACCATCCGCAGGGGAATCCTGTCGAGCGCCTGAACCGAACACTCCTACAGATGCTCCGCACTCTGCAAGAGGAGAAAAAAACAGAGTGGAAAGATCACCTACCTCACATAGTCCACGCATACAACTGTACAAGACATGAGGGGACAGGTTACTCACCATTTTTTCTTCTTTATGGCAGAACACCACGCTTACCTGTAGATCTGCTCTTTGACTTAAAACCGGAAGAGGAGTCACAGTCCAAGCAAGAGTATGCACAGAAATGGGCTTCACGCATGCAGGAAGCGTACAAAATAGCTTCAGAAAACAGTGGGAAGCGCTCAGCTAAGGGAAAAAATATTATGATCAGCATGTTAAAGGTATTACACTGCAGCCCGGAGATCGTGTGCTTGTTAGGAATCTGTCTGAGAGGGGTGGTCCGGGCAAACTTCGTGCCTATTGGGAGAAGAAGGTTTATCGAGTGGTTGAAAGGATGGGAGACGGACCTGTTTACAGAGTTCAACCAGAAACAGGAGAACGCACCCTCCGCGTGCTGCATCGTAACCTTCTGCTACCTGTAAATGATTTGCCTTTAGAAGTCCCACTGAGGCAGCCCACATGTAGAAAAAGACAAAAACAAACAGATCATTCCAGAAACAACAGAGAGACAGTAGACCAGGAGTCTGAATACTCTGAGGAAGAGGATGAATATACCTATTGTCTTCGAACAATACCAGTGTATAGCAGGAGGAGAGTCAGACCTGCAAGTCCTCAGTCTAACCCACTAGTTGACCTCCAACCCATAGCTCCTGAGTTTCAACCACTGAGACGGGTAACAGAGATGGCTCGAAAACAACAACAACATGCTGCTGTCACTGTCCCAAATCCAGTGCAGACACCAGACCAGCTGGCAGCCGTTCCACCACCCGCTCAGGAAGTGCAAGGAGAACTCATAACGGATGACACTGCTAAGGAGGCTGATTCGATAGGAGAAAAGGAGGACAATGAGGAGCCTGCAATGGAACTGTCCGAGGAGGAAGTGCAGCCTGTGAGGAGGTCAGCTCGAGCACAGAGACCTCGAGAAATGCTCACATATGACCATCTTGGACAACCATCCTACCAGTCTTGGGGACCAGGTGCAAACCTGATGTTCGCCTATGCCCCTTACCCCATCTCTCATCTCCCACTACCCCTCAGTCCGTGTCCCGTACCCCCATTTTACCCAGCTGTCCCTGAACATTGTTTCTACCCTGCACAAGCAGTGTGGACATGCTAGAGACACACAGACAAAGACTTGAAGAACAGACTAGACCAGACTTCACTGTACACATACACATTTACACCTGCACACACTTACACATAGACAGCTGTACGTTGACAATTGGACCGTTTTGAGACATTTTCTTTTAATATTTTTTTTATTATTATTTTAGTTCTAGATGTCCGGAGACATCTCTTGAAGCAGGGGAGAGTGTAGTGGATGTGAAAATAGCCAGATATATAGTTTTTTATTTGTTGACAGACACCCCCCCTATTTTCATTTTGGTATTTGAACCTTTTATTTTTTGCCTTTTGTGGTCACCGTTTGCACCAGTAGAGGGTGCTCCACCACCAGTAGATCCAAGCACTGTCTGCTCTGTTTGCTCTGCGCGGGCGCAGGAAAAAAGGCGCAAAGCGGAAGTAACAGGAGCTAGCAGGGAACCATGTCCTATGTTTTGGATACACAGGTTGCTCGATAGGTTGCTCGACAGGTTGCTCATATACATTGTAGTTCAGCCGCTCAGTGCCCGCCGCCTGAGTGGTTTATGCTGCCGGCCAGGGACCCCTAGCTCTGGTGCCGGTAACAATAGCTACGGGGAGTCGGACCGCGGTCATCAGAACCGTAGCCAGGCTAAACCCAGCCCTCGAACAGTGGGACCCTCGGCCGCGCATGCTCAGTCACCCACACACACACTCATAGCATTCAGCTGGACAGTTGACAGGTGTGATAGCTACGGGGAGCGGGCCACGGCGATCAGAACCGTAGCCAGGCTAAACCCAGCCCTCGGACAGTGGGACCCTCGGCCGCGCATGCTCAGTCACCCACACACACACTCATAGCATTCAGCTGGCCAGCTGGACGCTGTGATAGCTACGGGGAGCCGGACCGCGGTCATCAGAACCGTGGCCAAGTTAAACCCAGCCCTCGGACATGCTCAGTCACCCACACATACACTCATATCAGCCAGCTGGACAGGTGACAGCTGTGATAGCTACGGGGAGCCGGGCCACGGCGATCAGAACCGTAGCCAGGCTAAACCCAGTCCTCGGACAGTGGGACCCTCGACCGCGCATGCTCAGTCACCCACACACACACTCATAGCATTCAGCTGGCCAGCTGGACGCTGTGATAGCTACGGGGAGCCGGACCGCGGTCATCAGAACCGTAGCCAGGCTAAACCCAGCCCTCGGACATGCTCAGTCACTCACACACACACTCATATCAGCCAGCTGGCCAGTTGACAGGTGTGATAGCTACGGGGAGTCGGACCGCGGTCATCAGAACCGTAGCCAGGCTAAACCCAGCCCTCGGACAGTGGGACCCTCGGCCGCGCATGCTCAGTCACCCACACACACACTCATAGCATTCAGCTGGACAGTTGACAGCTGTGATAGCTACGGGGAGCCGGACCGCGGTCATCAGAACCGTAGCCAGGCTAAACCCAGCCCTCGGACATGCTCAGTCACCCACACACACACTCAAAGCATTCAGCTGGCCAGCTGGCCGCTGTGATAGCTACGGGGAGCCGGACCGCGGTCATCAGAACCGTAGCCAGGCTAAACCCAGCCCTCGGACAGTGGGACCCTCGGCCGCGCATGCTCAGTCACCCACACACACACTCATAGCATTCAGCTGGCCAGCTGGCCAGCTGGACGCTGTGATAGCTACGGGGAGCCGGACCGCGGTCATCAGAACCGTGGCCAAGTTAAACCCAGCCCTCGGACATGCTCAGTCACCCACACACACACTCATATCAACCAGCTGGACAGTTGACAGATGTGATAGCTACGGGGAGCCGGGCCACGGCGATCAGAACCGTAGCCAGGCTAAACCCAGTCCTCGGACAGTGGGACCCTCGACCGCGCATGCTCAGTCACCACACACACACTCATAGCATTCAGCTGGCCAGCTGGACGCTGTGATAGCTACGGGGAGCCGGACCCTGGTCATCAGAACCGTAGCCAGGCTAAACCCAGCCCTCGGACATGCTCAGTCACTCACACACACACTCATATCAGCAAGCTGGCCAGTTGACAGGTGTGATAGCTACGGGGAGTCGGACCGCGGTCATCAGAACCGTAGCCAGGCTAAACCCAGCCCTCGGACAGTGGGACCCTCGGCCGCGCATGCTCAGTCACCCACACACACACTCATAGCATTCAGCTGGACAGCTGGACGCTGTGATAGCTACGGGGAGCCGGACCGCGGTCATCAGAACCGTGGCCAAGTTAAACCCAGCCCTCGGACATGCTCAGTCACCCACACACACACTCATATCAGCCAGCTGGGCAGTTGACAGGTGTGATAGCTACGGGGAGTCGGACCGCGGTCATCAGAACCGTAGCCAGGCTAAACCCAGCCCTCGGACATGCTCAGTCACCCACACACACACTCATAGCATTCAGCTGGCCAGCTGGACGCTGTGATAGCTACGGGGAGCCGGACCGCGGTCATCAGAACCGTGGCCAAGTTAAACCCAGCCCTCGGACATGCTCAGTCACTCACACACACACTCATATCAGCCAGCTGGGCAGTTGACAGGTGTGATAGCTACGGGGAGTCGGACCGCGGTCATCAGAACCGTAGCCAGGCTAAACCCAGCCCTCGAACAGTGGGACCCTCGGCCGCGCATGCTCAGTCACCCACACACACACTCATAGCATTCAGCTGGACAGTTGACAGGTGTGATAGCTACGGGGAGCCGGACCGCGATCATCAGAACCGTGGCCAAGTTAAACCCAGCCCTCGGACATGCTCAGTCACCCACACACACACTCAAAGCATTCAGCTGGCCAGCTGGCCGCTGTGATAGCTACGGGGAGCCGGACCGCGGTCATCAGAACCGTAGCCAGGCTAAACCAACCCTCGGACAGTGGGACCCTCGGCCGCGCATGCTCAGTCACCCACACACACACTCATAGCATTCAGCTGGCCAGCTGGACGCTGTGATAGCTACGGGGAGCCGGACCCTGGTCATCAGAACCGTGGCCAAGTTAAACCCAGCCCTCGGACATGCTCAGTCACCCACACACACACTCATATCAGCCAGCTGGACAATTGACAGCTGTGATAGCTACGGGGAGCCGGACGGCGGTCATCAGAACCGTAGTCAGGCTAAACCCAGCCCTCGGACAGTGGGACCCTCGGCCGCGCATGCTCAGTCACCCACACACACTCATAGCATTCAGCTGGCCAGTGGACGCTGTGATAGCTACGGGGAGCCGGACCGCGATCATCAGAACCGTGGCCAAGTTAAACCCAGCCCTCGGACATGCTCAGTCACTCACACACACACTCATATCAGCAAGCTGGGCAGTTGACAGGTGTGATAGCTACGGGGAGTCGGACCGCGGTCATCAGAACCGTAGCCAGGCTAAACCCAGCCCTCGGACAGTGGGACCCTCGGCCGCGCATGCTCAGTCACCCACACACACACTCATAGCATTCAGCTGGACAGTTGACAGGTGTGATAGCTACGGGGAGCCGGACCGCGATCATCAGAACCGTGGCCAAGTTAAACCCAGCCCTCGGACATGCTCAGTCACCCACACACACACTCAAAGCATTCAGCTGGCCAGCTGGCCGCTGTGATAGCTACGGGGAGCCGGACCGCGGTCATCAGAACCGTAGCCAGGCTAAACCCAACCCTCGGACAGTGGGACCCTCGGCCGCGCATGCTCAGTCACCCACACACACACTCATAGCATTCAGCTGGCCAGCTGGACGCTGTGATAGCTACGGGGAGCCGGACCCTGGTCATCAGAACCGTGGCCAAGTTAAACCCAGCCCTCGGACATGCTCAGTCACCCACACACACACTCATATCAGCCAGCTGGACAATTGACAGCTGTGATAGCTACGGGGAGCCGGACGGCGGTCATCAGAACCGTAGTCAGGCTAAACCCAGCCCTCGGACAGTGGGACCCTCGGCCGCGCATGCTCAGTCACCCACACACACACTCATAGCATTCAGCTGGCCAGCTGGACGCTGTGATAGCTACGGGGAGCCGGACCGCGATCATCAGAACCGTGGCCAAGTTAAACCCAGCCCTCGGACATGCTCAGTCACTCACACACACACTCATATCAGCAAGCTGGCCAGTTGACAGGTGTGATAGCTACGGGGAGTCGGACCGCGGTCATCAGAACCGTAGCCAGGCTAAACCCAGCCCTCGGACAGTGGGACCCTCGGCCGCGCATGCTCAGTCACCCACACACACACTCATAGCATTCAGCTGGACAGCTGGACGCTGTGATAGCTACGGGGAGCCGGACCGCGGTCATCAGAACCGTAGTCAGGCTAAACCCAGCCCTCGGACAGTGCGACCCTCGGCAGCGCATGCTCAGTCACCCACACACACACTCATAGCATTCAGCTGGCCAGCTGGACGCTGTGATAGCTACGGGGAGCCGGACCGCGGTCATCAGAACCGTGGCCAAGTTAAACCCAGCCCTCGGACATGCTCAGTCACCCACACATACACTCATATCAGCCAGCTGGACAGTTGACAGCTGTGATAGCTACGGGGAGCCGGGCCACGGCGATCAGAACCGTAGCCAGGCTAAACCCAGTCCTCGGACAGTGGGACCCTCGACCGCGCATGCTCAGTCACCCACACACACACTCATAGCATTCAGCTGGCCAGCTGGACGCTGTGATAGCTACGGGGAGCCGGACCGCGGTCATCAGAACCGTAGCCAGGCTAAACCCAGCCCTCGGACAGTGGGACCCTCGGCCGCGCATGCTCAGTCACCCACACACACACTCATAGCATTCAGCTGGCCAGCTGGACGCTGTGATAGCTACGGGGAGCCGGACCGCGGTCATCAGAACCGTGGCCAAGTTAAACCCAGCCCTCGGACATGCTCAGTCACCCACACACACACTCATATCAGCCAGCTGGACAGTTGACAGCTGTGATAGCTACGGGGAGCCGGGCCACGGCGATCAGAACCGTAGCCAGGCTAAACCCAGCCCTCGGACATGCTCAGTCACCCACACACACACTCATAGCATTCAGCTGGCCAGCTGGCCGCTGTGATAGCTACGGGGAGCCGGACCGCGGTCATCAGAACCGTAGCCAGGCTAAACCCAGCCCTCGGACAGTGGGACCCTCGGCCGCGCATGCTCAGTCACCCACACACACACTCATAGCATTCAGCTGGACAGTTGACAGGTGTGATAGCTACGGGGAGCCGGACTGCGATCATCAGAACCGTGGCCAAGTTAAACCCAGCCCTCGGACATGCTCAGTCACCCACACACACACTCATATCAGCCAGCTGGACAGTTGACAGCTGTGATAGCTACGGGGAGCCGGGCCACGGCGATCAGAACCGTAGCCAGGCTAAACCCAGTTCTCGGACAGTGGGACCCTCGACCGCGCATGCTCAGTCACCCACACACACACTCATAGCATTCAGCTGGCCAGCTGGCCGCTGTGATAGCTACGGGGAGCCGGACCGCGGTCATCAGAACCGTAGCCAGGCTAAACCCAGCCCTCGGACAGTGGGACCCTCGGCCGCGCATGCTCAGTCACCCACACACACACTCATAGCATTCAGCTGGACAGCTGGACGCTGTGATAGCTACGGGGAGCCGGACCGCGGTCATCAGAACCGTGGCCAAGTTAAACCCAGCCCTCGGACATGCTCAGTCACTCACACACACACTCATATCAGCAAGCTGGCCAGTTGACAGGTGTGATAGCTACGGGGAGTCGGACCGCGGTCATCAGAACCGTAGCCAGGCTAAACCCAGCCCTCGGACAGTGGGACCCTCGGCCGCGCATGCTCAGTCACCCACACACACACTCATAGCATTCAGCTGGACAGTTGACAGGTGTGATAGCTACGGGGAGCCGGACCGCGATCATCAGAACCGTGGCCAAGTTAAACCAACCCTCGGACAGTGGGACCCTCGGCCGCGCATGCTCAGTCACCCACACACACACTCATAGCATTCAGCTGGCCAGCTGGACGCTGTGATAGCTACGGGGAGCCGGACCGCGGTCATCAGAACCGTAGCCAGGCTAAACCCAGCCCTCGGACAGTGGGACCCTCGGCCGCGAATGCTCAGTCACCCACACACACACTCATAGCATTCAGCTGGCCAGCTGGACGCTGTGATAGCTACGGGGAGCCGGACCGCGGTCATCAGAACCGTGGCCAAGTTAAACCCAGCCCTCGGACATGCTCAGTCACCCACACATACACTCATATCAGCCAGCTGGACAGTTGACAGCTGTGATAGCTACGGGGAGCCGGGCCACGGCGATCAGAACCGTAGCCAGGCTAAACCCAGTCCTCGGAAAGTGGGACCCTCGACCGCGCATGCTCAGTCACCCACACACACACTCATAGCATTCAGCCGGCCAGCTGGACGCTGTGATAGCTACGGGGAGCCGGACCGCGGTCATCAGAACCGTAGCCAGGCTAAACCCAGCCCTCGGACATGCTCAGTCACCCACACACACACTCATAGCATTCAGCTGGCCAGCTGGCCGCTGTGATAGCTACGGGGAGCCGGACCGCGGTCATCAGAACCGTAGCCAGGCTAAACCCAGCCCTCGGACAGTGGGACCCTCGGCCGCGCATGCTCAGTCACCCACACACACACTCATAGCATTCAGCTGGACAGCTGGACGCTTTGATAGCTACGGGGAGCCGGACCGCGGTCATCAGAACCGTGGCCAAGTTAAACCCAGCCCTCGGACATGCTCAGTCACCCACACACACACTCATATCAGCCAGCTGGACAGTTGACAGCTGTGATAGCTACGGGGAGCCGGGCCACGGCGATCAGAACCGTAGCCAGGCTAAACCCAGTCCTCGGACAGTGGGACCCTCGACCGCGCATGCTCAGTCACCCACACACACACTCATAGCATTCAGCTGGCCAGCTGGACGCTGTGATAGCTACGGGGAGCCGGACCGCGGTCATCAGAACCGTAGCCAGGCTAAACCCAGCCCTCGGACATGCTCAGTCACTCACACACACACTCATATCAGCAAGCTGGCCAGTTGACAGGTGTGATAGCTACGGGGAGTCGGACCGCGGTCATCAGAACCGTAGCCAGGCTAAACCCAGCCCTCGGACAGTGGGACCCTCGGCCGCGCATGCTCAGTCACCCACACACACACTCATAGCATTCAGCTGGACAGTTGACAGGTGTGATAGCTACGGGGAGCCGGACCGCGATCATCAGAACCGTGGCCAAGTTAAACGCAGCCCTCGGACATGCTCAGTCACCCACACACACACTGAAAGCATTCAGCTGGCCAGCTGGCCGCTGTGATAGCTACGGGGAGCCGGACCGCGGTCATCAGAACCGTAGCCAGGCTAAACCCAGCCCTCGGACATGCTCAGTCACCCACACATACACTCATATCAGCCAGCTGGACAGTTGACAGCTGTGATAGCTACGGGGAGCCGGGCCACGGCGATCAGAACCGTAGCCAGGCTAAACCCAGTCCTCGGACAGTGGGACCCTCGACCGCGCATGCTCAGTCACCCACACACACACTCATAGCATTCAGCTGGCCAGCTGGCCGCTGTGATAGCTACGGGGAGCCGGACCGCGGTCATCAGAACCGTAGCCAGGCTAAACCCAGCCCTCGGACAGTGGGACCCTCGGCCGCGCATGCTCAGTCACCCACACACACACTCATAGCATTCAGCTGGACAGTTGACAGGTGTGATAGCTACGGGGAGCCGGACCGCGATCATCAGAACCGTGGCCAAGTTAAACCCAGCCCTCGGACATGCTCAGTCACCCACACACACACTCATATCAGCCAGCTGGACAGTTGACAGCTGTGATAGCTACGGGGAGCCGGGCCACGGCGATCAGAACCGTAGCCAGGCTAAACCCAGCCCTCGGACAGTGGGACCCTCGGCCGCGCATGCTCAGTCACCCACACACACACTCATAGCATTCAGCTGGCCAGCTGGACGCTGTGATAGCTACGGGGAGCCGGACCGCGGTCATCAGAACCGTGGCCAAGTTAAACCCAGCCCTCGGACATGCTCAGTCACCCACACATACACTCATATCAGCCAGCTGGACAGGTGACAGCTGTGATAGCTACGGGGAGCCGGGCCACGGCGATCAGAACCGTAGCCAGGCTAAACCCAGTCCTCGGACAGTGGGACCCTCGACCGCGCATGCTCAGTCACCCACACACACACTCATAGCATTCAGCTGGCCAGCTGGACGCTGTGATAGCTACGGGGAGCCGGACCGCGGTCATCAGAACCGTAGCCAGGCTAAACCCAGCCCTCGGACATGCTCAGTCACTCACACACACACTCATATCAGCCAGCTGGCCAGTTGACAGGTGTGATAGCTACGGGGAGTCGGACCGCGGTCATCAGAACCGTAGCCAGGCTAAACCCAGCCCTCGGACAGTGGGACCCTCGGCCGCGCATGCTCAGTCACCCACACACACACTCATAGCATTCAGCTGGACAGTTGACAGCTGTGATAGCTACGGGGAGCCGGACCGCGGTCATCAGAACCGTAGCCAGGCAAACCCAGCCCTCGGACATGCTCAGTCACCCACACACACACTCAAAGCATTCAGCTGGCCAGCTGGCCGCTGTGATAGCTACGGGGAGCCGGACCGCGGTCATCAGAACCGTAGCCAGGCTAAACCCAGCCCTCGGACAGTGGGAACCTCGGCCGCGCATGCTCAGTCACCCACACACACACTCATAGCATTCAGCTGGCCAGCTGGCCAGCTGGACGCTGTGATAGCTACGGGGAGCCGGACCGCGGTCATCAGAACCGTGGCCAAGTTAAACCCAGCCCTCGGACATGCTCAGTCACCCACACACACACTCATATCAGCCAGCTGGACAGTTGACAGATGTGATAGCTACGGGGAGCCGGGCCACGGCGATCAGAACCGTAGCCAGGCTAAACCCAGTCCTCGGACAGTGGGACCCTCGACCGCGCATGCTCAGTCACCCACACACACACTCATAGCATTCAGCTGGCCAGCTGGACGCTGTGATAGCTACGGGGAGCCGGACCCTGGTCATCAGAACCGTAGCCAGGCTAAACCCAGCCCTCGGACATGCTCAGTCACTCACACACACACTCATATCAGCAAGCTGGCCAGTTGACAGGTGTGATAGCTACGGGGAGTCGGACCGCGGTCATCAGAACCGTAGCCAGGCTAAACCCAGCCCTCGGACAGTGGGACCCTCGGCCGCGCATGCTCAGTCACCCACACACACACTCATAGCATTCAGCTGGACAGCTGGACGCTGTGATAGCTACGGGGAGCCGGACCGCGGTCATCAGAACCGTGGCCAAGTTAAACCCAGCCCTCGGACATGCTCAGTCACCCACACACACACTCATATCAGCCAGCTGGGCAGTTGACAGGTGTGATAGCTACGGGGAGTCGGACCGCGGTCATCAGAACCGTAGCCAGGCTAAACCCAGCCCTCGGACATGCTCAGTCACCCACACACACACTCATAGCATTCAGCTGGCCAGCTGGCCGCTGTGATAGCTACGGGGAGCCGGACCGCGGTCATCAGAACCGTAGCCAGGCTAAACCCAGCCCTCGGACAGTGGGACCCTCGGCCGCGCATGCTCAGTCACCCACACACACACTCATAGCATTCAGCTGGACAGTTGACAGGTGTGATAGCTACGGGGAGCCGGACCGCGATCATCAGAACCGTGGCCAAGTTAAACCCAGCCCTCGGACATGCTCAGTCACCCACACACACACTCATATCAGCCAGCTGGACAGTTGACAGCTGTGATAGCTACGGGGAGCCGGGCCACGGCGATCAGAACCGTAGCCAGGCTAAACCCAGCCCTCGGACAGTGGGACCCTCGGCCGCGCATGCTCAGTCACCCACACACACACTCATAGCATTCAGCTGGCCAGCTGGACGCTGTGATAGCTACGGGGAGCCGGACCGCGGTCATCAGAACCGTGGCCAAGTTAAACCCAGCCCTCGGACATGCTCAGTCACCCACACATACACTCATATCAGCCAGCTGGACAGGTGACAGCTGTGATAGCTACGGGGAGCCGGGCCACGGCGATCAGAACCGTAGCCAGGCTAAACCCAGTCCTCGGACAGTGGGACCCTCGACCGCGCATGCTCAGTCACCCACACACACACTCATAGCATTCAGCTGGCCAGCTGGACGCTGTGATAGCTACGGGGAGCCGGACCGCGGTCATCAGAACCGTAGCCAGGCTAAACCCAGCCCTCGGACATGCTCAGTCACTCACACACACACTCATATCAGCCAGCTGGCCAGTTGACAGGTGTGATAGCTACGGGGAGTCGGACCGCGGTCATCAGAACCGTAGCCAGGCTAAACCCAGCCCTCGGACAGTGGGACCCTCGGCCGCGCATGCTCAGTCACCCACACACACACTCATAGCATTCAGCTGGACAGTTGACAGCTGTGATAGCTACGGGGAGCCGGACCGCGGTCATCAGAACCGTAGCCAGGCTAAACCCAGCCCTCGGACATGCTCAGTCACCCACACACACACTCAAAGCATTCAGCTGGCCAGCTGGCCGCTGTGATAGCTACGGGGAGCCGGACCGCGGTCATCAGAACCGTAGCCAGGCTAAACCCAGCCCTCGGACAGTGGGAACCTCGGCCGCGCATGCTCAGTCACCCACACACACACTCATAGCATTCAGCTGGCCAGCTGGCCAGCTGGACGCTGTGATAGCTACGGGGAGCCGGACCGCGGTCATCAGAACCGTGGCCAAGTTAAACCCAGCCCTCGGACATGCTCAGTCACCCACACACACACTCATATCAGCCAGCTGGACAGTTGACAGATGTGATAGCTACGGGGAGCCGGGCCACGGCGATCAGAACCGTAGCCAGGCTAAACCCAGTCCTCGGACAGTGGGACCCTCGACCGCGCATGCTCAGTCACCCACACACACACTCATAGCATTCAGCTGGCCAGCTGGACGCTGTGATAGCTACGGGGAGCCGGACCCTGGTCATCAGAACCGTAGCCAGGCTAAACCCAGCCCTCGGACATGCTCAGTCACTCACACACACACTCATATCAGCAAGCTGGCCAGTTGACAGGTGTGATAGCTACGGGGAGTCGGACCGCGGTCATCAGAACCGTAGCCAGGCTAAACCCAGCCCTCGGACAGTGGGACCCTCGGCCGCGCATGCTCAGTCACCCACACACACACTCATAGCATTCAGCTGGACAGCTGGACGCTGTGATAGCTACGGGGAGCCGGACCGCGGTCATCAGAACCGTGGCCAAGTTAAACCCAGCCCTCGGACATGCTCAGTCACCCACACACACACTCATATCAGCCAGCTGGGCAGTTGACAGGTGTGATAGCTACGGGGAGTCGGACCGCGGTCATCAGAACCGTAGCCAGGCTAAACCCAGCCCTCGGACATGCTCAGTCACCCACACACACACTCATAGCATTCAGCTGGCCAGCTGGCCGCTGTGATAGCTACGGGGAGCCGGACCGCGGTCATCAGAACCGTAGCCAGGCTAAACCCAGCCCTCGGACAGTGGGACCCTCGGCCGCGCATGCTCAGTCACCCACACACACACTCATAGCATTCAGCTGGACAGTTGACAGGTGTGATAGCTACGGGGAGCCGGACCGCGATCATCAGAACCGTGGCCAAGTTAAACCCAGCCCTCGGACATGCTCAGTCACCCACACACACTCATATCAGCCAGCTGGACAGTTGACAGCTGTGATAGCTACGGGGAGCCGGGCCACGGCGATCAGAACCGTAGCCAGGCTAAACCCAGCCCTCGGACAGTGGGACCCTCGGCCGCGCATGCTCAGTCACCCACACACACACTCATAGCATTCAGCTGGCCAGCTGGACGCTGTGATAGCTACGGGGAGCCGGACCGCGGTCATCAGAACCGTGGCCAAGTTAAACCCAGCCCTCGGACATGCTCAGTCACCCACACATACACTCATATCAGCCAGCTGGACAGGTGACAGCTGTGATAGCTACGGGGAGCCGGGCCACGGCGATCAGAACCGTAGCCAGGCTAAACCCAGTCCTCGGACAGTGGGACCCTCGACCGCGCATGCTCAGTCACCCACACACACACTCATAGCATTCAGCTGGCCAGCTGGACGCTGTGATAGCTACGGGGAGCCGGACCGCGGTCATCAGAACCGTAGCCAGGCTAAACCCAGCCCTCGGACATGCTCAGTCACTCACACACACACTCATATCAGCCAGCTGGCCAGTTGACAGGTGTGATAGCTACGGGGAGTCGGACCGCGGTCATCAGAACCGTAGCCAGGCTAAACCCAGCCCTCGGACAGTGGGACCCTCGGCCGCGCATGCTCAGTCACCCACACACACACTCATAGCATTCAGCTGGACAGTTGACAGCTGTGATAGCTACGGGGAGCCGGACCGCGGTCATCAGAACCGTAGCCAGGCCAAACCCAGCCCTCGGACATGCTCAGTCACCCACACACACACTCAAAGCATTCAGCTGGCCAGCTGGCCGCTGTGATAGCTACGGGGAGCCGGACCGCGGTCATCAGAACCGTAGCCAGGCTAAACCCAGCCCTCGGACAGTGGGAACCTCGGCCGCGCATGCTCAGTCACCCACACACACACTCATAGCATTCAGCTGGCCAGCTGGCCAGCTGGACGCTGTGATAGCTACGGGGAGCCGGACCGCGGTCATCAGAACCGTGGCCAAGTTAAACCCAGCCCTCGGACATGCTCAGTCACCCACACACACACTCATATCAGCCAGCTGGACAGTTGACAGCTGTGATAGCTACGGGGAGCCGGGCCACGGCGATCAGAACCGTAGCCAGGCTAAACCCAGTCCTCGGACAGTGGGACCCTCGACCGCGCATGCTCAGTCACCCACACACACACTCATAGCATTCAGCTGGCCAGCTGGACGCTGTGATAGCTACGGGGAGCCGGACCTGGTCATCAGAACCGTAGCCAGGCTAAACCCAGCCCTCGGACATGCTCAGTCACTCACACACACACTCATATCAGCAAGCTGGCCAGTTGACAGGTGTGATAGCTACGGGGAGTCGGACCGCGGTCATCAGAACCGTAGCCAGGCTAAACCCAGCCCTCGGACAGTGGGACCCTCGGCCGCGCATGCTCAGTCACCCACACACACACTCATAGCATTCAGCTGGACAGCTGGACGCTGTGATAGCTACGGGGAGCCGGACCGCGGTCATCAGAACCGTGGCCAAGTTAAACCCAGCCCTCGGACATGCTCAGTCACCCACACACACACTCATATCAGCCAGCTGGGCAGTTGACAGGTGTGATAGCTACGGGGAGCGGACCGCGGTCATCAGAACCGTAGCCAGGCTAAACCCAGCCCTCGGACATGCTCAGTCACCCACACACACACTCATAGCATTCAGCTGGCCAGCTGGCCGCTGTGATAGCTACGGGGAGCCGGACCGCGGTCATCAGAACCGTAGCCAGGCTAAACCCAGCCCTCGGACAGTGGGACCCTCGGCCGCGCATGCTCAGTCACCCACACACACACTCATAGCATTCAGCTGGACAGTTGACAGGTGTGATAGCTACGGGGAGCCGGACCGCGATCATCAGAACCGTGGCCAAGTTAAACCCAGCCCTCGGACATGCTCAGTCACCCACACACACACTCATATCAGCCAGCTGGACAGTTGACAGCTGTGATAGCTACGGGGAGCCGGGCCACGGCGATCAGAACCGTAGCCAGGCTAAACCCAGCCCTCGGACAGTGGGACCCTCGGCCGCGCATGCTCAGTCACCCACACACACACTCATAGCATTCAGCTGGCCAGCTGGACGCTGTGATAGCTACGGGGAGCCGGACCGCGGTCATCAGAACCGTGGCCAAGTTAAACCCAGCCCTCGGACATGCTCAGTCACCCACACATACACTCATATCAGCCAGCTGGACAGGTGACAGCTGTGATAGCTACGGGGAGCCGGGCCACGGCGATCAGAACCGTAGCCAGGCTAAACCCAGTCCTCGGACAGTGGGACCCTCGACCGCGCATGCTCAGTCACCCACACACACACTCATAGCATTCAGCTGGCCAGCTGGACGCTGTGATAGCTACGGGGAGCCGGACCGCGGTCATCAGAACCGTAGCCAGGCTAAACCCAGCCTCGGACATGCTCAGTCACTCACACACACACTCATATCAGCCAGCTGGCCAGTTGACAGGTGTGATAGCTACGGGGAGTCGGACCGCGGTCATCAGAACCGTAGCCAGGCTAAACCCAGCCTCGGACAGTGGGACCCTCGGCCGCGCATGCTCAGTCACCCACACACACACTCATAGCATTCAGCTGGACAGTTGACAGCTGTGATAGCTACGGGGAGCCGGACCGCGGTCATCAGAACCGTAGCCAGGCTAAACCCAGCCCTCGGACATGCTCAGTCACCACACACACACTCAAAGCATTCAGCTGGCCAGCTGGCCGCTGTGATAGCTACGGGGAGCCGGACCGCGGTCATCAGAACCGTAGCCAGGCTAAACCCAGCCCTCGGACAGTGGGAACCTCGGCGCGCATGCTCAGTCACCCACACACACACTCATAGCATTCAGCTGGCCAGCTGGCCAGCTGGACGCTGTGATAGCTACGGGGAGCCGGACCGCGGTCATCAGAACCGTGGCCAAGTTAAACCCAGCCCTCGGACATGCTCAGTCACCCACACACACACTCATATCAGCCAGCTGGACAGTTGACAGATGTGATAGCTACGGGGAGCCGGGCCACGGCGATCAGAACCGTAGCCAGGCTAAACCCAGTCCTCGGACAGTGGGACCCTCGACCGCGCATGCTCAGTCACCCACACACACACTCATAGCATTCAGCTGGCCAGCTGGACGCTGTGATAGCTACGGGGAGCCGGACCCGGTCATCAGAACCGTAGCCAGGCTAAACCCAGCCCTCGGACATGCTCAGTCACTCACACACACACTCATATCAGCAAGCTGGCCAGTTGACAGGTGTGATAGCTACGGGGAGTCGGACCGCGGTCATCAGAACCGTAGCCAGGCTAAACCCAGCCCTCGGACAGTGGGACCCTCGGCCGCGCATGCTCAGTCACCCACACACACACTCATAGCATTCAGCTGGACAGCTGGACGCTGTGATAGCTACGGGGAGCCGGACCGCGGTCATCAGAACCGTGGCCAAGTTAAACCCAGCCCTCGGACATGCTCAGTCACCACACACACACTCATATCAGCCAGCTGGGCAGTTGACAGTGTGATAGCTACGGGGAGTCGGACCGCGGTCATCAGAACCGTAGCCAGGCTAAACCCAGCCCTCGGACATGCTCAGTCACCCACACACACACTCATAGCATTCAGCTGGCCAGCTGGCCGCTGTGATAGCTACGGGGAGCCGGACCGCGGTCATCAGAACCGTAGCCAGGCTAAACCCAGCCCTCGGACAGTGGGACCCTCGGCCGCGCATGCTCAGTCACCCACACACACACTCATAGCATTCAGCTGGACAGTTGACAGGTGTGATAGCTACGGGGAGCCGGACCGCGATCATCAGAACCGTGGCCAAGTTAAACCCAGCCCTCGGACATGCTCAGTCACCCACACACACACTCATATCAGCCAGCTGGACAGTTGACAGCTGTGATAGCTACGGGGAGCCGGGCCACGGCGATCAGAACCGTAGCCAGGCTAAACCCAGCCCTCGGACAGTGGGACCCTCGGCCGCGCATGCTCAGTCACCCACACACACACTCATAGCATTCAGCTGGCCAGCTGGACGCTGTGATAGCTACGGGGAGCCGGACCGCGGTCATCAGAACCGTGGCCAAGTTAAACCAGCCCTCGGACATGCTCAGTCACCCACACATACACTCATATCAGCCAGCTGGACAGGTGACAGCTGTGATAGCTACGGGGAGCCGGGCCACGGCGATCAGAACCGTAGCCAGGCTAAACCCAGTCCTCGGACAGTGGGACCCTCGACCGCGCATGCTCAGTCACCCACACACACACTCATAGCATTCAGCTGGCCAGCTGGACGCTGTGATAGCTACGGGGAGCCGGACCGCGGTCATCAGAACCGTAGCCAGGCTAAACCCAGCCCTCGGACATGCTCAGTCACTCACACACACACTCATATCAGCCAGCTGGCCAGTTGACAGGTGTGATAGCTACGGGGAGTCGGACCGCGGTCATCAGAACCGTAGCCAGGCTAAACCCAGCCCTCGGACAGTGGGACCCTCGGCCGCGCATGCTCAGTCACCCACACACACACTCATAGCATTCAGCTGGACAGTTGACAGCTGTGATAGCTACGGGGAGCCGGACCGCGGTCATCAGAACCGTAGCCAGGCAAACCCAGCCCTCGGACATGCTCAGTCACCCACACACACACTCAAAGCATTCAGCTGGCCAGCTGGCCGCTGTGATAGCTACGGGGAGCCGGACCGCGGTCATCAGAACCGTAGCCAGGCTAAACCCAGCCCTCGGACAGTGGGAACCTCGGCCGCGCATGCTCAGTCACCCACACACACACTCATAGCATTCAGCTGGCCAGCTGGCCAGCTGGACGCTGTGATAGCTACGGGGAGCCGGACCGCGGTCATCAGAACCGTGGCCAAGTTAAACCCAGCCCTCGGACATGCTCAGTCACCACACACACACTCATATCAGCCAGCTGGACAGTTGACAGATGTGATAGCTACGGGGAGCCGGGCCACGGCGATCAGAACCGTAGCCAGGCTAAACCAGTCCTCGGACAGTGGGACCCTCGACCGCGCATGCTCAGTCACCCACACACACACTCATAGCATTCAGCTGGCCAGCTGGACGCTGTGATAGCTACGGGGAGCCGGACCCTGGTCATCAGAACCGTAGCCAGGCTAAACCCAGCCTCGGACATGCTCAGTCACTCACACACACACTCATATCAGCAAGCTGGCCAGTTGACAGGTGTGATAGCTACGGGGAGTCGGACCGCGGTCATCAGAACCGTAGCCAGGCTAAACCCAGCCCTCGGACAGTGGGACCCTCGGCCGCGCATGCTCAGTCACCACACACACACTCATAGCATTCAGCTGGACAGCTGGACGCTGTGATAGCTACGGGGAGCCGGACCGCGGTCATCAGAACCGTGGCCAAGTTAAACCCAGCCCTCGGACATGCTCAGTCACCCACACACACACTCATATCAGCCAGCTGGGCAGTTGACAGGTGTGATAGCTACGGGGAGTCGGACCGCGGTCATCAGAACCGTAGCCAGGCTAAACCCAGCCCTCGGACATGCTCAGTCACCCACACACACACTCATAGCATTCAGCTGGCCAGCTGGCCGCTGTGATAGCTACGGGGAGCCGGACCGCGGTCATCAGAACCGTAGCCAGGCTAAACCCAGCCCTCGGACAGTGGGACCCTCGGCCGCGCATGCTCAGTCACCCACACACACACTCATAGCATTCAGCTGGACAGTTGACAGGTGTGATAGCTACGGGGAGCCGGACCGCGATCATCAGAACCGTGGCCAAGTTAAACCCAGCCCTCGGACATGCTCAGTCACCACACACACACTCATATCAGCCAGCTGGACAGTTGACAGCTGTGATAGCTACGGGGAGCCGGGCCACGGCGATCAGAACCGTAGCCAGGCTAAACCCAGCCTCGGACAGTGGGACCCTCGGCCGCGCATGCTCAGTCACCACACACACACTCATAGCATTCAGCTGGCCAGCTGGACGCTGTGATAGCTACGGGGAGCCGGACCGCGGTCATCAGAACCGTGGCCAAGTTAAACCCAGCCCTCGGACATGCTCAGTCACCCACACACACACTCATATCAGCCAGCTGGACAGGTGACAGCTGTGATAGCTACGGGGAGCCGGGCCACGGCGATCAGAACCGTAGCCAGGCTAAACCCAGTCCTCGGACAGTGGGACCCTCGACCGCGCATGCTCAGTCACCCACACACACACTCATAGCATTCAGCTGGCCAGCTGGACGCTGTGATAGCTACGGGGAGCCGGACCGCGGTCATCAGAACCGTAGCAGGCTAAACCCAGCCCTCGGACATGCTCAGTCACTCACACACACACTCATATCAGCCAGCTGGCCAGTTGACAGGTGTGATAGCTACGGGGAGTCGGACCGCGGTCATCAGAACCGTAGCCAGGCTAAACCCAGCCCTCGGACAGTGGGACCCTCGGCCGCGCATGCTCAGTCACCCACACACACACTCATAGCATTCAGCTGGACAGTTGACAGCTGTGATAGCTACGGGGAGCCGGACCGCGGTCATCAGAACCGTAGCCAGGCTAAACCCAGCCCTCGGACATGCTCAGTCACCCACACACACACTCAAAGCATTCAGCTGGCCAGCTGGCGCTGTGATAGCTACGGGGAGCCGGACCGCGGTCATCAGAACCGTAGCCAGGCTAAACCCAGCCCTCGGACAGTGGGAACCTCGGCCGCGCATGCTCAGTCACCCACACACACACTCATAGCATTCAGCTGGCCAGCTGGCAGCTGGACGCTGTGATAGCTACGGGGAGCCGGACCGCGGTCATCAGAACCGTGGCCAAGTTAAACCCAGCCCTCGGACATGCTCAGTCACCCACACACACTCATATCAGCCAGCTGGACAGTTGACAGCTGTGATAGCTACGGGGAGCCGGGCCACGGCGATCAGAACCGTAGCCAGGCTAAACCCAGTCCTCGGACAGTGGGACCCTCGACCGCGCATGCTCAGTCACCCACACACACACTCATAGCATTCAGCTGGCCAGCTGGACGCTGTGATAGCTACGGGGAGCCGGACCTGGTCATCAGAACCGTAGCCAGGCTAAACCCAGCCCTCGGACATGCTCAGTCACTCACACACACACTCATATCAGCAAGCTGGCCAGTTGACAGGTGTGATAGCTACGGGGAGTCGGACCGCGGTCATCAGAACCGTAGCCAGGCTAAACCCAGCCTCGGACAGTGGGACCCTCGGCCGCGCATGCTCAGTCACCCACACACACACTCATAGCATTCAGCTGGACAGCTGGACGCTGTGATAGCTACGGGGAGCCGGACCGCGGTCATCAGAACCGTGGCCAAGTTAAACCCAGCCCTCGGACATGCTCAGTCACCCACACACACACTCATATCAGCCAGCTGGGCAGTTGACAGGTGTGATAGCTACGGGGAGTCGGACCGCGGTCATCAGAACCGTAGCCAGGCTAAACCCAGCCCTCGGACATGCTCAGTCACCCACACACCACTCATAGCATTCAGCTGGCCAGCTGGCCGCTGTGATAGCTACGGGGAGGGACCGCGGTCATCAGAACCGTAGCCAGGCTAAACCCAGCCCTCGGACAGTGGGACCCTCGGCGCGCATGCTCAGTCACCACACACACACTCATAGCATTCAGCTGGACAGTTGACAGGTGTGATAGCTAGGGAGCCGGACCGCGATCATCAGAACCGTGGCCAAGTTAAACCCAGCCCTCGGACATGCTCAGTCACCCACACACACACTCATATCAGCCAGTGGACAGTTGACAGCTGTGATAGCTACGGGGAGCGGGCACGGCGATCAGAAACGTAGCCAGGCTAAACCCAGCCCTCGGACAGTGGGACCCTCGGCCGCGCATGCTCAGTCACCCACACACACACTCATAGCATTCAGCTGGCCAGCTGGACGCTGTGATAGCTACGGGGAGCCGGACCGCGGTCATCAGAACCGTGCCAAGTTAAACCCAGCCCTCGGACATGCTCAGTCACCCACACATACACTCATATCAGCCAGCTGGACAGGTGACAGCTGTGATAGCTACGGGGAGCCGGGCCACGGCGATCAGAACCGTAGCCAGGCTAAACCCAGTCCTCGGACAGTGGGACCCTCGACCGCGCATGCTCAGTCACCCACACACACACTCATAGCATTCAGCTGGCCAGCTGGACGCTGTGATAGCTACGGGGAGCCGGACCGCGGTCATCAGAACGTAGCCAGGCTAAACCCAGCCCTCGGACATGCTCAGTCACTCCACACACACTCATATCAGCCAGCTGGCCAGTTGACAGGTGTGATAGCTACGGGGAGTCGGACCGCGGTCATCAGAACCGTAGCCAGGCTAAACCCAGCCCTCGGACAGTGGGAACCTCGGCGCGCATGCTCAGTCACCCACACACACACTCATAGCATTCAGCTGGACAGTTGACAGCTGTGATAGCTACGGGAGCCGGACCGCGGTCATCAGAACCGTAGCCAGGCTAAACCCAGCCCTCGGACATGCTCAGTCACCCACACACACACTCAAAGCATTCAGCTGGCCAGCTGGCGCGCTGTGATAGCTACGGGGAGCCGGGACCGCGGTCATCAGAACCGTAGCAGGCTAAACCCAGCCCTCGGACAGTGGGAACCTCGGCCGCGCATGCTCAGTCACC
>JAFELL010001558.1:25000-89803 GCA_019059645.1 Caranx melampygus | reverse complement strand
TGAATTTTAGACTGATATTTTTGTGAAACCTTTTCTTTTTCAAATACTTAGAAAGAGTCGAAGTTGGCGGCTTTATATCAATTGTGACCTCACTCACAAGCCCACTATTATTTTTACTCTGTTGTCTAAATTGTATCTTTTTAAAACAGTGGTGTTAATTTTACAATATCCATAACAGTTCTGTTGCTGAGGTTGCAGAACACAAACCACATTCTCATAATGTTCCCATTAACATTGTCTAAAAACACACCCTGATGTGATAAATTTGTATTGTTACACCTATATTCAAGCCAGCGATCATTGTAAAATGTAAACACACTAACACCCAAGTAATCAGCTGTAGCTTGAATCTCTAATTCAGTTGCCCAGCTACCAACATAGCGCATCCTTGACATATCAAGGTATTCTGACATGGAGGAATACTCACTTCTCAGAATACCCTGGTATGTCGCAGGATTGCTATGTAACTGCTTCACTGCTGCAAGTCTAATTTTCCTATGGTACTTCTGCGTACCACTAATGGCCTGACTAACTGCCCTAAAGAAACAGTTACCATCACCCACAACCTTCTCTGTCTTACATGGAATCCCTAAGGGACCAACAGCAGAAGATGCAGGATCAACTCTCTCTGATTCTATGTTAAGCTGCTTACAAAGAGCAAGGGCAACATCTTTAGAAAGGGGATGAAATTCTAAGTTTTACATGCTACATCCCCAACAAACACAACATCTGAATTTAGTCTATATCAGAACTCTTTGCCTTTTTAGATGTGCCATTTTTTGGTGTGAGTTTCAGTTTCTCGCCTTTCTTAGTGGCTGCACAGACCACTGGTGCAACAGGACTGTCCACAGCAGGAGCAGTAACCTGTTTCTCGCTACACTCAACAGCTGCACTAGCGCCCAAGGACAAAGTACTTCTTTCACTTGGGCCTTTCACATCAACACCGCAGATTTCAAACAGCTTATGAGTTGTCGGAATAAGTCCTGCAAACTTACTAAAGTGCTCAAAACATGCTGGAGCGAAGTGAAGTGAAGTAGAGCACAACGCTCTTCCCTAAACTGTCGACCATCCCATCAGCACTGCGAGCATGAGAATCCACTACAGCATACCGGCCATCTCACTAATAATGGCACAAGTATTGCTATTTAACGTGAAGATGCAGGTGTTGTATTGTGTGCACATTGTAGTCAAACCATCAGAAAGACTGCTGAACACAAATTTAAACTCTTCATCAACAACGCCAGCGTCTCCAATTACAGGGTCACTAAACTTTAATCAAATGTCTGTCCCTCAAAAGCATACTGCTTGGGTAACTCTGGAACACAAAGGTATTCAGACCCAGCACCGATCAACTTGGAATCCCTCAGGGATGTGTACAGCTCATCACCTGAAACCAAAACCTGGTCCAGTGTATCAGGCTGCCAAGAAAACACACTGTGTTGGGTGTGTTTCACCAAAGCAACTAAACTAATGGCCATACACTGAACACCACCATATCTAAACCTTTTGTCACTTGATGAAAACTTCCTCTAACGGAAGGGCGACCCTGAGACTGAACAAGAGCGACACACTCCTCCACAGAGATGCTGCTGACACCAAACCAATCTGAACCTAACGAAGCCTTTAAATTCATAATGTGAATAATCAGGTCATTCCAACACGTGTTAACACACAACAGACGACCGACCAACATTCGAATACAACCCCAAAGCATTACGCTCCCCACAATCCACCACTACCAAGTAGTCCCCGTGCTGGATGATCAAGTTCACTGCTCCATGGAGGTGCAACACGCACATCCCATCCCTCAACACATGCTGCTGCAGCTCCCCTGCAACTCACTCCCATCATCGAATTCGCGATAAACTGCCTGACCCACATCCACCCTCCACTTCCTGTCAAACAGATCAACCTGCTGCCCACTGAACCCACCACTTCCCCTCCCAACCCGATCAACCAACTTCCACCCTCAACACAAACATCGTCGATGTCTGCGCCACCCCAGTTACAAATCGGAACAATGCTATGCCTGACTGCTGCTACAACGCTGCACGACACGTAAGCATCAACATCAAAATGAGACGATTCTTTGCGCACACCGCTCCCTGTCACTACTGAACACTGCAATTTCTCCAAACACCTGCAAGGCAAGGAGAGGATACGCTGACCTTGAGTGGCTCCTGACGTGTCCCCTGTAGCTCCTTGAGTGTCCTGGTTGGCATCACACCAACAGCAGCAGGCTGGACAGACTCAGGGACAGGAGAATCCACGACAGGATGGGTAGCCACATCCAAAGAAGAGCGGTCGTCGACACAGCACAGGTCGACACAAGGCCTGGTGTCGCCTCCACCTGCAACATAAAGAGAATAAAAACATTAACAAGGACATACACAGACATGATCATACAACTATCACACTACTACAATAGCCACAACACCACACAGCTTCACATGGATCCTTAAATAACTTGACTTACCTTCTGCTTCAACACCTGGGCTTCAGGATGAGCTGTCAACGTGGATGTAGACATCTCAACCTAGAGAAAAAAAGAACACATACATTTTCAAGCAAGGTGTAAAAAAATTCCACTTCACTTTCTTCACTTGTACTTCTTGAACAAAACTGCGCCTACCTTCTTCCTTGCCATCTCCTTCCTGGCACTGGTAGACACCCGAGCTCTTGGTGTCGACACCACCTACAAATACAAGAAATACAAATTATAAACAACCCATAAACATACTGACCTCTTACTTCATCTTTCTTGCACAACAACTTAGCACATGTAAATATTGATTGCTGATCAAATGTTCAACCTTCAACACAATCTCCATAACATTACATACCTGCTTCCTACCACGTCTGGGCTTCAGGGAAACAGGTTTGGAGGGGCGCTCCACAAACACTGGCTAATGTGAGAAAAACAAAATGAAATTGTCAAATATTTGAACAACAATCCCTTGTAAACAAACACCACTGGCTTATATCAAGTCTATAGATGGGGAAACAATTTTACTAAAATGTTTCATCTATCACATATAATTTTCAGGATAAATACCTTGTTGCCTGTGGAACACCACCATGACCCGATGGAGCAGCTTTCTCCATGGCAACCCACACCTCTGGCGAAAAGCGAGCAGGATTCAGTGGAATGAAACACTCCCTGAAAGCCATTGGAGCGCCATCCACCTAAATGACAAACATGTACATTATTTCTAACACTGAACATTTCTTACACAAAGCACAAAAACTATCACTGTCATGTAAACATAACAATTAAATGAGAGTATAACATACCATATGATGAACCACTTGTCTCTTAGATGAACCAGAGCCACGCTCCTGTCCATCAGAGTGGTTCCTCTGTAATGACAAAAACACAAAAAATTAAAATCAATTCACAACTTCCTTATTCCTTTCATGAAAACATGTTGTCAAAAGTCACCCTCTTACCTTCCTGCCTGACTGCACAGTCATCCACTCAGGAGGGGGGGCCGTGGAGCTGCAACCTCCCCACCACAATCACACGGGGAACACCCACGGCAAAGGTTTTGGTTTTGGCTCGGAAGACACAGGACATGGCACCTGAGGCATAGGTGCTGGAGTCTCCAGGTGCTGTTTGGTGGCAGCCAACAGCGACTCTACAAGGACAGGCATCCCATGTCGTCACTGAGGTGCACCTACAAAGACAAAACAAAGAAAAACTGAATAAATATCATTTAAAAATGTGACTTTGACTCTCAAGTATACTGTGTTGTATAATTTTATATTGGTGACATTAAAATGATATTCTACTTACACCATCACGGCACCACAGCTTACGATTGCTCAGGGGGAACTGGTCAGCATGGTGATAAAATTTCACACCTTAAAAAGAAACAAGAAAAAACACATTTCAAAAAAAGGCCATGTCATTCAAATACCATACTGGATATAATACTATAAATAATAATTATTCAATGATATAATTAACACAAACCATCATGCAACTGTTCAAAGCCACATATAATCTTACCAAGACGTGCTGACACACGATGAAACTCCTGTCGGAAAAATTCCTGGACATCCCCTGGCACCGTCAGGCGCGGAACAAAGTCGACAACAAAAACCTACACAAATAATAATGGTTAATGACAAAATTATATTGGCCTGTACACTCCAGCCTTATTGAATATATATTAAGATGCTTACCTGTGCAGTCGGCCAGATGGTACAAACAGTAGCCAGGTATCGGCCAAAAGCAATGCCCCCCTTTCAGGCGTGTGACTGGCTGTCAGGTTGTTGCTCGGGGCAATGACACAGACAGCATCAGGGGTCCGAGGAAGAACGACATGCTCAACCTCAGTCTTCAGCTGGTCTGCACATGCCCCTGGAGTGGACATGACACCAAAGCTGTACCGATCCTGTGGCATCGGCACAATTCCATCTGCAATGGAGCGCAGATGGGACGCCCCTACAAGAAGAACAAACTGGAACAAAAGACAGGATTTCTTTTAGTCTGAATACAAACAATTAAAACTTTGAATCATCAGTGTGTTCTTTATGAATTCCACATACCTTCTTGCCTGGGACCTCAGCTGGAATAACCAACTTGTGCTGGCGCCCAGTGTGCGCAGAAATTGGCCATTTGTGCACCTTGTGGCGCCACCCTGTGCCACGACCTGTTGAAGAACATAAAAAGACCAACTTGAAACTTCAGGCATTTAAACACAGTATAAAACATTTCATCACTGTGACTATACCACAAATAGGAGTTTAACTTAATCTTATAGCAAGAACAAACATGAACAGTTGATTCAAAAAAAAAAAAAAGAAGACAGGAACAGGAAGACTACTTACATGCACCAGCACCACTGGAAGCCAGCTGAGGTGCAAGCACCTCAGTATGCTGCTCCGCCATCCTCCTCCTAGCTGCCTCGGAGCGGCGGTGGGACTTACCACGGGGCATCTGAAGAAAAGAAACCCGCTTATTGAGCATATTAAATATAAATACTGCACAGTTGTACCAACTTCTGATATTTAATTAGAACCTCTCAACCCTATTGCACTGACCTACCTATACAATGTATGTTTCACTTATTTCACACATGCAAAGGTATTAACTCCATGGCACAGTAAAAACAAGGGTCCCCCAATTGGGGGACATTGAGTTTCATTGAAACTCCCCACCCCCACCACGCCACCGACACAATGTATTGTCAATAAGCGCGACACGAAACTCCGCCATTTTGTCTTGTATACACACGATAAAAATACGAAGTAGTGCTTCACAAAACACCACACTAATGTATTTGCAGCTGCTTAAACAGAGCACATTAACAATTAACTGCAAGCTGCACATACAAACCATACCATAGTCTATCACTTCATAACTCTAAAGCAATCACTGTGAGCTCACAAAACTCCATAGTTATCGAATGCCTGTGTGCTTGGATTCGGCGCCCCCCACCCCCACCATGTATTCTCAAACAACACAACAAAACACCCCGCCATTTTGTACAGTAGAATAAAGCCTCAACTTAGTCTTACACTTAAAACTCCACACACAGCGTTTTCAGCAACATCAAGCACATTTAAAATAGCTGCGAATGATGTGGATATACATCATTGCTGCAGGTACCGAATATTCCGCAGTTTATCACTCCATGACTTCAATAACAACAGCGTGAGCTTACACAAAGCCGCCCTCTCCTGCTAAGAAGAACTAACTACTCGCTATACTACCTTATTAAACTGATCTCACTGTGATTTATATACAGAACGTACAAAGTTAGACACACAAAAGAACATATAATATCACGAGCACAACGAACATTAAGAACATACCGATACAAGCAAACTCCAAAAACGATGCACTTACTGTAATAAGTGGTGTGTCCTTCGATGAAATAAATCCAATGAACGGAACTCCGGGTGATAAAAAATCAGCAGTATGTGATGTGTAGTGTATGTGTGTGTGTCTGAGTGTGTGTATAATGTGTGATGATAATTTTTTTCAGCAAAAAGCCTCCAAAATAGTTTTCCTCAGCAAATGCGTCGAAAATCGTTTTCCTCAGCGAAAAGCGTCGAAAATCGTTTCTCTTAGCAAAAAGCCTCGAAAAGTGTTTGTCTCGCTCTCTGAGTCTCAGTAGCCAACACTAGGTGTGCTCGTCAACTCGGAAGTTTGAAACAAACTGAATGAAAAAAGGTAGGGATGAGTATTTATACGGCCTAATTTGCATTTATCGCAACCAATCAGAACACGGCGGGGAATGGACAAGAAGCGGACTAAACCCCGCCCACCGTGGTCACTATTATGTTTCACAGGCTTTCACTGCCACCTAGCGACTCCTCTCGCTTCACTGCAAGACAAAAGAAAAATAGAAAATCCTTTGTACCTTCAGACATCAACCTTCTTTATTTTCTGCAAATGGTTGATAAACTCACAAATGAATGAATTTCTCCTTGGAGATCAATAAAGTAATTTGCATTGTATTGTATTCAACAACTTCGGTGCTGTGTTCTTATGTTTAATCCAACCTTGATGCAATAACATATGGTTTACTTTCTATTAATATCATTCCCCTACAACTAAAGAATAATGGAAATATCGCACCACATGATAACTACTGCTACTGAATATAATAATAACCTCAAAATAGTCTTACATTAATTTGGTCTCAAACCTAGACTTCTTCTTACACCCCTTTGAATGTTTTGAGATTGAATCAAGATCAGAGCCAAACTCTTAATCTTGGTCATCACTTAATCTCAAGTTAGGTCATCTTCACCACAACATTATGTTTGACTTATTACATTTTCATCTATTTTATAATTTGTATGTATATAAACTGACTTTATTTGTAAAGCACTCCAAAACTAAAATGAATTCTTTTCATCAACATCACATGACCCCCCCCCCCCAATTTCACGAGGTGTGGTCATGTGACTCTAGTTTCACCCGAAACCGCCACTCAGGGTTTAAATACCTGGCTTTCCTGCAACAGCCTCAGAACTGAAGAAGCCTCTTGGATGAGAGGCGAAACATCATCAAACAAGATAAGAAGTCCAGTTGCCTGATTTCCGACAACCCACAGCTCAAACACAAAGGAAATGATCATGGATTTCCATAGGTCCAAGCTTGCTCTTCAGCCAGTGAACACTTCTGGAGTGGACATCAAGGTGGTGACATCCTATAAATATCTACATGTTCACCTTGATAACAAGTTGGACTAATCTGTTAACACAGATGCACTCTACAAAAAAGGGCAGAGCTGCCTCCTTTTCCTTAGGAAGCTCAGATCATTAAACATCTGTACTAAGATGCTACAGATGTTTTATCAGTCTGTCTGGCAAGTCCTCATTCATGCTGTAATCAAATTGCTTCAAACCTCACTCATTATAATTTTTTGACAAAGAAATAAAATGTTTTTGTTTCAAAATAGTATAGGAGGAAATCAACTTGAACTAATTCATCCACTCCATCTTAAGACCTGCATATGCTGCAAACCTTGCAATAGGAGGAAAGACACAAATACTCAAAGTGCCTTCTAAGCTTCATGTGCCTCAAACATCAAGTGGCTCTGACACACAGGTCATCATACAGCAAACCCTGGGCTACTGAATCATAGGCACACCATGCAGTGAAAGCTGCAGGTGCGTCCAGGATCACAGGGGCTGTAACGCAACGTGCAGTGGGTACGGTGGGGCGTGAGCGCGATCAAGCGTCGGTACCGCGAGGGCCCGTCAACGCCGCTTGCGGCTTTAATTAGGGCCCGAGCGGAACGACGCAGTCGTCCCGAGGGACCTATTGTAATCGCGCTGTTTATTATTAGGGCCCGAGCGGTACGACGAAGTCGTCCCGAGGGACCTATTGTAATCGTAATGTTTATTAGGGCCCGAGCGAGACGACGAAGTCGTCCCGAGGGACCTATTGTAATCGCGTTGGTTATTATTATTATTATTATTATTTCGAACGCGTTAAGTCCAATTTGACCCCTTTCCCGACCTCGAAAACTCACGAAATTTGGCACACGCGTCCAGTCTGGTGAAAAATTTAACATTTTGGCAACCTGCAATCAGGGCGGGGCAAAATGGGGAAATGGCGCCCCCTTGAATTTTTGAAAGTGTGGGCCCCTCGGCCGTGTTTGACCTACATGCATGAAATTTGGTGAGCTTATAGAACATGCCAAGACGCACGAAAAAGTCTCTTGGAGCGAAGCCCTAAACCCAACAGGAAGTCCGCCATTATGGCGTGACCTTTCACGTTTTGCCGATTTCCACCATTGGTATTTGAACGAACTCCTCCTAGGGATTGCGCCCTATCGACTTCAATTTCGGTACAGGTCATCTAGAGACCATGCTGATGAAAAGTTATCGAAGGAATTTTTGTTGGTCAAAGGGCGTGGCTGTAAGGGCGTGCCAGATTTTGGCGAATTTTCCTGTTTTTCACCATCGGCTTTGAACGGCTCTCACGCCCAAACACTTTATCCGAGAAGCTTCAAACTTGCTGGACATGATGATGGCTGCGCCCTGAACGCCCTGATATATTAACTTCCCACCTTACTCATAGCGCCCCCCGCTGGTAACAGGAAATGACCACTTGTTACTTTGCCTGCAGCCAATGTGACAGAGATGGCCCTATTCACTTCATTTCTGCTCTAATAGATGCTCAACAAGTTGGTGGAGCTGCAAGACGACCGCTGTGAAGTTTCCTGCAACGGTGTCCCTGTGGCATGGCCGCAAAGTGCGATGATGTGTCTTTGAGGCGCCACGAAATTTCGAACGGCTCTCACGCCCACATACTTGGTCCGAGCAGCTTCAAACTTGCTGGACATGATGACGGCTCCGCCCTGAACGGCTCGATATATTAACTTCCCACCTTACTCATAGCGCCCCCAGTGGTAATAGGAAGTGTCCAGCTTCATTCTAACACGTATAAATCCTACACAATTGACCCGAACAACTTCGTTCCACTCCTAGTACATGCAGAACAAGTTGGTGAAGCTACGTTATGGACGTTGTGAAGCTATGACTAATGGCGCCGCCACGAATAGCGATCCCTCGCCGCCAATTACGTTTGGCCTTTAAACAGCTTTAACAAGCCCGAATCCTCTTGAAAATTGATACACAGGTCAAGAATGGTGAGCTCTCACATCTGATAGGGCCTTTGCCCATGGGCGGGGCCAAACAGCTCAACAGCGCCACCTTGAATTTTCAAAAACCCCTCTTCATAGGGGTTTTTTTGGAGTAGCAACATGAAAATTGGCACACATGTGTAAGATACCGAGACGCACAAAAAACTCTCTTACACCCATGGTCGCAACCAAACAGGAAGTCCGCCATCTTGAATTTAATGGTCTAGTTTTTTTGGCCATTTCCACACCATGTTTGAAACTTGAATAACTTTGTGCGTGTTTCACCTACAAATATGAAATTCGGTAGGCTGATAGAACTCATCAAGACGAACAAAAAAATTGTCAGGTTCGAAGCTGTAAAGTCAACAGGAAGTCTGCCATTTGACCTCAAAGGTCAAGTTCCGTTTTTTCTACACAACATATTTAAACACCCTCCTCCTAGGGATTCCATCTAATTGACTTCATATTGTATGACCATCACCTCAAGACCTTTGTGATCAAAAGTTCTGAAAAGCTTTTCTCTATGTCAAGGGGCGTGGCCACTACGATGCCGCCACTTCTGATGCTTTGCCAGACATATTCCAGCAGCTCTCTCTCCCACATACTTGGTCCAAACTGCTTCAAAATTTATGCACATGATAAGAGCCTCACCCTGACCACCTCCACATGCTCATAGGTGACCTCACTCATGGCGCCACCTTGTGGAAACAGGAAACGCCACATTTACATTGGCTAACACCAACCCCAACCTCCTGACCTCATCCTCTCTATTTTGTGGCCATGTAACAATCAGGTTGATGAATCCCCACAGTGTACAAATAATTTTGGCGCTTAGGCCCCAGGGAGTGGATCAGCTTAGAAGAGAGACTGATGGATGTGAAGGTTCTATCTGAAGAGGACTTCCCCCAGGCCCAGACACCAATGGTGGTAGGGATGATGCCTCCTGACATGGAAGCCTCTGGCTGAAGATGGAGATGGCCTAGATGTTGAGGAGGTGAAGGGGAGGAGGTGGGTTGAGAGATTTCATGTGCTGGATGACAGCTGGATGAGAGTAGAGAGAAAGCACTTTTAAACATGACAGCTGATTGAAGAAGCAGAAAATGTAATGGATTGGGATTGGATGAGGAGAAGTGATGAGGGTGGATCAAGACAAAAGCGAGAGAGATAAAATAGACTGAGTGAACATGCTTAAAGAGATAGTCTTCCTGATCAAACTTTCACTAAGCTTCATTTCACTTATTTCAGTCAGACAACTCTGAAATGAGAATAAAAAATTTATTGGACATAAGCAAGCTGAAGCACAGCGAGCTGAAGCACAGCATAGGTAGCCTATCCTTGAGCATGGCTGCAGCAGGTTTGGCGTCAGGCTCTGTCTCAGTTATTCATTCCCTGAATAATGATCTGTTTGACAGACCTAACAGGGAATGAAAGCAGACCCCGCAGGGGATCATAGAGACAGAGCCCACAGGTGGATGCTGGGGAGGTGGTGGGTTTGCAAAACCTCATGGGCAGCAGGGGTAGTAGCAGCAGCAGCAGCAGCAGCAGCAGCAGCATGAGCAGCAGCAGTAGCAGCAGCAAGGGTACCAGCAGTACCAGCAGCACGAGCAGTAGAGCAGGTAAGCTAGGTGGGTTTAAATAACCCGCCCTATTTGGTTGAGGGGAGCACGTGACTGATCAGCTGACCAGGACGGGCGCAGCTTGAGTTGTCTGCCTGAACTAGCTTCGCAGGCTTCGCATCATATATTGCTTCTGAGGAGTTGCAGGGGACTCAGGGGCCGCAGAGCACGGGGGCCTCAAGGTCACAGGGGACTCAAGGGCCGTGGGGGCCGCAGAGCACGGGTGCCTCGAGGTCGCAGGAGACTCGGGGGCCGTGGGGCCGCAGGGAACGAATGACCTGAGGCCGTGCAGACGGCCGGCGGGGCGTGGGTCGCGGCCGCATGGTCGCGAGGGCCCGTCACAGCTGCTTGCAGCTTTAATTATTATTATTATTTTTTTTCGAAAGAATCGCATTTTTGGAGCCTTTCCCATGCTCAAAAACTCACGGAATTCTGGAAAACATTGCGCTCACACGAAAAATTTGATATTTTATGGTCGTTGCACATGGGCAGGACAAAATGGAGAAACAGCGCCCCCTTGAAAATTTCAAAAAAGTCCATAGGTGAGATCGCAAAAGCAGATGAAAATCGGTACACAAGTGTAGTATACTCAGATGAGCAAAAAAGTCCATAGAAAGACCCCCCAAAACTCAACAGGAAGTCCGCCATTTTGATTTGAAAGTTTTACGCTGCGAACGCGCTCCTCCTAGGGATATCGCCCAATCGACTTCAAATTTGGCACAGATCATGTAGAGACGATGCCAATCAAAAGCGCATCAAAAGGATTTCGGCAGGTGAAAGAATGTGGCTGCTAGGGGGCGACAAAGTTTTTATGCTAGCTTTAAAATTTCTTTTTGCTCTCACATGCACATACTTGATCCTAGCAGCTTCAAACTTGGTACACATGTGTACGTGAGTGAGACGCACAAAAAAGTCAACCTATGTCATGGTGAAATGTCAACAGGAAGTCCGCCATTTTGAATTGAATTTTTTTCGTATTTGAAGTCCTACTCCTAGAGATTTCGCTTGATTGACTTCAAATTTGCTACAGATCATCTACTCTCCATCCTAATGAAGAGGTATTAAAAGAATGTCGATAGGTCAAAGGGCGTGGCTGCTAGGGGGCGACAAAATTTGGCGAATTTCGATTTCTCGCTGTCAAACTTCGAACGGCTCTCACGTGCACATACTTGATCCTAGCAGCTTCAAACTTGCTGGACATGATGGGGGCGTTGCCCTGAACATCCTGATATATTAACTTCCTACCTTACTCATAGCGCCCCCTGTTTACGAAAGGAAATGACCACCTTTACTCCAACATGTATAAATACTACATAGTTAACCCCATCAACTTGATTCCACTTCCAGTACATGCAGAACAAGTTGGTGAAGCTACATTATGAATGGCACGAAGCTACGACCAATGGCGTACGTGTGGCGGTGCGACGACTATCGACCCTTCATCGTGAAATTACGTTTGGCATTTTGATGGCTTTAACAAACTCGTATCCACATGACATTTGATACACATGTCGAGATTGACGAACTCTTTCATCTGATATGCAGGTCGCCCATGGGCGGGGCCAAATGCCTCAACAGCGCCACCTTGAAATTTTCAAAAACCCCTCCCCATAGGGGTTTTTTTGGAGTTGCAACATGAAACTTGGTACACATGTGTAACGTGTCCAGACGCACAAAAAAGTCTCTTGCACCAATGGTCAGAACCAAACAGGAAGTCCGCCATTTTGATTTCATTGGTCACGTTTTGTCGATTTCCACCATTGGTATTTGAACGAACTCCTCCTAGGGATTTCGCCCGACCGGCTTCAATTTCGGTACAGGTCATCTAGAGACCATGGTGATCAAAAGTTATCAAAAGAATGTCTGTAGGTCAAAGGGCGTGGCTGTAAGGGCGTGCCAGATTTTGGCGAATTATCCTGTTTTTTGAACGGCTCTCACGCCCAAATACTTTATCCGAGCAGCTTCAAACTTGCTGGACATGATGATGGCTGCGCCCTGAACGCCCTGATATATTAACTTCCCACCTTACTCATAGCACCCCCCGCTGGTAACAGGAAATGACCACTTGTTACTTTGCCTGCAGCCAATGTGTCAGAGATGGCCCTATTCACTTCATTTCTGCTCTAATAGATGCTCAACAAGTTGGTGGAGCTGCAGGACGACCGCTGTGAAGTTTCCTGTAACAGCGTCCCCGTGGCATCGCACAAAGTGCTATGATGTGTCCTTGAGATCTCTCCCCTATACTTGGTTCAAACTGCTTCAAAATTTATGGAGATGATAAGAGCCTCACCCTGACCACCTCCACGTGCTCATATGTGACCTCACTCATGGCGCCACCTTGTGGAAACAGGAAATGCCATATTTTAAATTGACAAATACCAACCCCAACCTTTTGACCTGGTCTTCTGTATTTTGTGGCCTTGTGACAATCAGGTTGATGAATCACCACAGTGACACAAGCCCTGTGTCATGTGACAGGCTGCCCGTGGAAGCAGTGACGGCTTTGGATCCCTCGCCACAGACAGCAACTCCTCATAAATCCATCATGCATTATCTGATTTCCTTGAAACATCCCATGTGTGATGAGGGTTAGCCCCTGAACGCAACTGCCCATGTCTGGTTGCGCTTCTAGCGCCACCTGGTGGATGAGCCTTCACTTTGTCATTACTCTATTGTGCATTGGCAGATTTGGCTGAAACTTGACATGTGTGATGAGGGCTGGCCCCTGAACGCACCTGCAGGTGCCTCTGGGGCCACAGGGGCTGTTACGCAAAGGGCAGTGGGTACGGCACGGCGTGGGTCATCACGGCGTGGGTATGGCGGGGCGTGTGCGCGGCGCAGCGTCGGTACCGCGAGGGCCCGTCAACGCCGCTTGCGGCTTTAATGGTATAATTGTTCTTCTTAATGTTGCACTTCTACCGATGCTCTTCATCCTTTTTACCTACACAAAGATTCTTATGATCTCCTACAGAAGTTGTGGAGAAGTCAGAAAAAAAGCTGCACAGACCTGTTTACCTCATCTGATTGTGTTAGTCAACTATTCTTGTTTGCTAACCTATGATATGATTATAATTAGACTGGAATCAGATTTACCAAAACTGCCCGTTTTGTAATGACTTTGCAAATAATCATGTATAATCCTCTGTGTAATCCAATCATATATGGACTGAAGATGAAAGAAATTTCCAGACACCTCAAAAGGTTGTTGTGTCAAGTCAAAGTGAACTAATGTATCTTCAATGGTTCATTCATTAAGAAAGATTTCTGCTATGACAAAGTGAAGAGATGTTGGCTTGTCCCAGCTTGTCAGATTGCAGTGCCAGTTGCACTTGGTGCCAATACCAAACTCTGTAACTTTACTTTGAGAGGCATTTTCTGTAACAACTCAATTTACAAACTTCACTGTGTGAGTTCAAGAGCCATGTCTGTGTATGGTGTGATGGTTTTGTTGAATGTGACCATATTCCCTGTGGTTTTCATATGTTTCACTTACACAAAGATATTTGTAATAACCTACAGAAGCTGTGGTGAGGTCAGAAAGAAAGCTGCACAGACCTGTTTGCCTCACCTGCTGGTTCTGATCAGCTTTTCTTGCTTGTTTACGTATGATGTCACTGTGGTTAAACTGGACTCAGATTTTCCCAAAACTGCTCGTTTAATAATGACTCTACAGGTGATTCTGTATCATCCTCTCTTTAATCCCATCATATACGGACTGAAAATGAAAGAGATCTCTAAACACATCAAGAGACTGTTCTGTCAAGACAAAGTCAACTAAAATATCAACAGAGAAATTAACATTAATCAGTCATCTCACAGCTGTAATAATGATGATAATACTGATGAGATGTTTAAGAGTTTTTTAAGATATTTTGTCAAAAACCATGTCTGTGACAACAACACATTTATTAAAAAATCATTTTGCAGCAGTTTTGTAAAAATCCAGTACATCTGTGTTAAGTGATCGGGTTTCAATAAAAAGCACTTTGTCTCAAAGATTTTATGATCAATAATGTCATCCATGAGTAGAGACAAGGGAAGATTGCATGCTACATTGAGATATCAGTATTTTATATATTCATCACATTATAATAATTATTATTATAGACTCATTACTATGATGCAGTACACTGACCAACACCAGCAGGTTCTGTCACTGTTACACAGTAAACCAGTGGACAGGAAGTGAACTTGCCTGAGAATCATCAGGGTTTTGAGTTTTCCTCAGTTTCACACTGATCCAGTCACAGTTGTCTGTACATCCATGACTATACTGCAAACAGGAAGTGATAACTTGTCCAAAGTGTAAACAAATATAAGTTTAAAGAGAATGGGTCTGTGGTTGTACCCACAGTGTGCCTCATTTAATCCATGGCGACATTCCACTTTGTGTTTGTTGTAAACTTAGTGTCTGTTCACACTGAGCCTCAAGCTCCAGGGCTGAAAACACTGTAGAAGCAGCAGCTGCAGTTCCTCTCCTCACCACTAGAGTGAGTCTCCAACACTGAGTCAGTCTCCATAGACTCCCATGTTAAAATGTTTTTAAAATGTTTTAACTTTAACTTTACCGTAGAAATAAACCTGTTTCACTTTAGGTTTACTGAACTTATCTGTTTACACTTTAAAGGAGTTGAGGACTGAGGGCAGGGCCTCTTTGACTGGGTGGGTGAGCACATGCTCACTGCAAACCTACCACAAATTGCAACATCAGTTCCACACAGGCCCCTCCTTTTTGTCCATATTTGGATTTGTTGGGATTTAGGGGGCAGGGTCAGACACTGCCAAGATGGCGACTGTGAAGCAGCTCACTCTGAGCTTGTTCTCCCCTTAAAGTAGGGTTTCTCAACGGGGGGGCGGTACCGCCCCCAGGGGGCATTCTAAACATTGTGGGGGGGCGCTGGGAGCATAAGGGCTGAGAAGGGTCGATCTCCATAGTAACGCCCGTAAACAAATCCACAACAGCACAGCACAGAAAGCCCTTTGGCTACTTTTGACAGCTGTCACCTCGAACCCATCTAATGGCTCGTGGGCTTACACTTTAATAACCAATGAAAACGCACACAAGCACCATTACGTAATATCACAAACAATTCATATGACAATCTTACATGGCGGAAAATAAGAAAAAGTGCCGGCAGTACAATGCAAATTACATAAATTATGGGTTTATTCCATCACCCACTAACATACATCTACCGATGTGCCCGCTATGTGAGCAGGTTTTCTCGAACAAGGCGATGAAGCCTTCACGATTACAGGAGCATTAATCAAAAAACCACCCCGACAAGGCATCAAAAGACTCGGCCTACTTCCAGTCACTAAGGGATCAGCATTCAAGACGCCCTATGATCAACAACCTGTTTGCCCGGAGCGTCAACCAAACACAGAGCGGGTTGGGGGCATCGTATAATATGGCTTTACTAATAACAGAGGCTGGCTTACTGTTTACTGTAGAGGAGTCTGTAGTTATTCCCGTAATAAAGGAGGCGAACTCCACGGTCATGCAGCGCAACCCTGCGCCAGTCACAAAGGCCATCCTGCTCAGCAATGACAGTGTGGCCCAGCGCATTCGGAAGATGTCAATGGACACTGAGCAACAGCTGTGTACTACATTGCACGGCTGTCCCTTTAGCGTCCAGCTGGATGAGACCACCGCGGCTGACCACTAAGTTCTCCTGATGGCCTATGTCCCTTATGTGTCTGGGAGGGATTGGGTTGAGGATTTCTTGTTCAGGGAACACCTGGCCATGACACATGAGGGGAGACCATCGTCACTGCCCTGACTGAGTTCCTGCAGGAGAGGGACATCCCGGTGACAAACAACATGGCCTGCGCCACGGATGGAGCGCCAGCTATGGTCGGCAGATACCGTGGATTCGCCACCCTGCTCAAGCAGTAAGTCCCCTGTGTGTTGACAGTGCACTGCATAATGCACTGTCACAACTTGGTCCCCGTCTCTCCATCAGTCCATGGATGTAGCGGTGAAGGCGATCAACAAAATAAAAGCCCATGCGCTTAATGATCAGCTCTTCAGACAGCTGTGTGGGGAAAATGATGAGGCCTTTAAGCACCTGCTGCTCCACACAGAGGTGTGCTCGCTCTCAAAGGGAAACTGCTTGGCCAGGCTGTGCGAGCTTTTCTCTTCAGTAATTGAATTTCTTGACCAGACCGACGCAACCTTGAAGGCCCAGCTGTGGTCCTGTCGCCATGACATTTTTTACCTATCTGACTTCTTCGGAAAATGAAAAAGGTCACATTGAAGCTCCAGGGTGATGGTTCGATGTTGCTTAATACACCTTGGGTTATTAGGCCCATTTCTTTCATTTTTTTATTGTTTGCCTGGGGGGGGGGGGGTTCAGAGGATCATGGTATGGGCAGGGGGGTGTTTGTTCAAATAAGGATGAAAACCACTGCCTTAAAGTAAAGAGATAAAGAGAAAAATCTCTGTTAAAACCACAGTAATATTTGGACCAACGTCCTCTTTGACAGTAAACATGAGAGTAAATGTGACCAGAAGCAGCTCAAACTCAAACAGGTCACTGACTGCTCAGTTATCTGCTTTTACAGAAACACTAGGGGAAGAAAAGTTCATGTGAAGGTCAGTTGCAGTAATATAAATCAAAATCTTCTATTAAATGTATAGGCCCATATATTGATGCACTTTTCACAGTGAGAATTTAAGTCTCACTTTTAATGAATAATTAAAGGTCACATTTTCCAGCGCTGACCTTTGGGTCTCCTGACCCATTAGATAACGTATGGGGGCGCTGTTTTAAACATCCCCACCTTGGTCTCTTTTCCATTCTGTCCAAACCCCCAGAGTTCCATGAGGCTGTTTACCTGTCGACAGCTCATGAGAGCCATGAGTGGTGAAGCGATCTGATAAAAGTTGTTCCTCAGACTCGACCTCCTCAGTGTGAGAAGTGGAGATCAACACGCTCCGAGGGGTCAGGTACCTGTGAATGAAAATACTCTTAGGTTACATGTGGCTTCACTTTACAGGCTGATACATTCTCCTATTAATACTTTAATTTGCCTGTTGAATAATCTGCCTCTTCTTTTAATAAGGTCAATTAATGGATGATGAATTTAATGTGACTTATGTTACTCTTGGGGGGCATGTGGAAGTGGACAGATACAGATATCTGTATTTTGTGATTATCTTTACAGTTTATATTCTGATACTCTGCAGTAACTCCACCATCGTGTACCTTATATGGACTCACCAGAACCTCCATGAGCCCATGTACATTTTCATTGCAGCTCTGTTACTGAACTCTGTTCTTCTGAGCACCGTCATCTACCCAAAGCTGTTGATTGACTTTTTGTCTGAAAAACAGGTCATATCCTACTCGGCTTGTCTCTTTCAGTTTTTTCTATTTTACTCTTTAGGTGCTTCAGAGTTTTTACTGTTGTCAGCCATGGCCTATGACAGGTATGTGTCTATATGTAAACCTCTGCAATATCCAGTTATCATGAGAAGAACCACAGTGAGTATTTTCCTGATCTTAGCCTGGCTCCTGCCGGCCTCTCAGGTCGCCGTGCCAACCGGACTCAGTGCGGATAAAAGACTCTGCAGTTTCACTCTGAAAGCAGTTTTCTGTAACAACACTCTTTATAAACTGCGGTGTGTTGTTTCAAGAGCACGAATGATACTTGATTTGGTGATTTTGCTGAATGTTGTACTGCTGCCTGTGCTCTTCATCCTGTTCACATACACCAGGATACTGATCATCTCCTACAGAAGCAGCAGAGAAGTGAGGAAGAAAGCTGCACAGACCTGTTTACCTCACCTGCTGGTTTTAATCAACTTCTCCTGTTGTGTGTGTATGATGTCATCACAATTCAGCTGGAATCAGATTTTCCAAAAACTGTGCGTTTAATAATGACTTTGCAAATCGTGATGTATCACCCGCTCTTTAATCCGATAATGTATGGGCTGAAAATGAAAGAAATCTCTAAGCACCTGAAGAGGCTGTTCTCTCCGGCCAAAATCACCTGATGTATTAACACTGAAGCAAATGTACAGACGTGATATTTAAAAATATATTTTCAACTATTGTTTCTATGACAAATGATCATTAAACCATACTGTGAACCTCTGACTTTGAACTCACGGATCTTAATGAAAAATCCATCATGTCTGAAATAACTTTGTGCTTTTACGTCCATTTATTGAAGCTACTTGCACACACACAAGGTCTGACATTAGAAACCTCTTGTTAAAGGAGACATGATATGATGCTCTTCCATATTTCAGGACATCCTTACAATGTCATAATGTCATGTGTCCATGCTGAACCTCTGCAGAGTTGCACAACATGAGCTATAGGGGTCCTGCTGTCATCCACCAACCAGATGTCACATGTCTTCCAGTCTCTGAATGCTCGCTAATGAGATCTCTGTGAGATTTGTGCAAAACCTGACGTCAAACCTGAGTCATATAGAGTCTATGGTCTGTAAGAGACCGGACTGGAACCCAGCAATCAACATGACAAAGCAGGCCGGGGACACAAGGGCCCAGTTCCCTTCCACCTCTCAGGGCCTGAACCCTGACTGACTTAAAGCTGTGGTCAACGTTGAGAAAGGCAATGAGAAAGATTTGAAAAACGGACCCCCCCCTCCAAGCTCGTATCGCCATCCCCTCAGAGCCTCCTAATGACACACCCCCTCCTGCAGAGCAACAAGCCGGCCGGCAGAAACCAAACCCGGCTCCAGCTCTGAATGTGGAGTAACAGAGACAAAAATAGTTTCTAACGACACTGAAAAAACTAACAGCAGCTTCCACAGTCATGAGCCACCACTGGCATAATAAAAGTTATCTGTGTCACAACTTCCACAATAAAAGCAAAAGATTACCTGTTCAACAACAACTCTGCTGGATCAGCATCACTCTTGAGACCCATATCCAGGCGGAGCTTCCTCCAGCTCCTCTTCCTCTCAGCCTTTTCAAGAGGAACTATGCAGGACTTTCCCGTGGCTATGCTACATTTTAACCCTAAAGGTAGAGCCTGGAGGTTTTTGCTCAAAAATAAACACTGCTAGTCCTGTGTGGCGGTATTTTGGTATTTTGCTTTGTTTTGTTGTTCACTGGGACGTTTCTGGGCGGAGACTCAATGTTTTCTCTCCAGCCAATAACAGAGCAGGGGAAGTTCCGTGCAGCACGAGCAGGAGGGCTGCTAGCTCTGCTAGCTGTCTCGATGCAAGCGAGTGGTAGCGGTGGATGCTGTTCGACACGGCTAACACCTGTTAGCTCAACGATAACCTCCACTAGCGGTAGCGGCTGGTATCCGCCATTAGCGCCCGCTTCCCAGCTCACCACGAAGCTCCCGATACCGGTGACAGCCAGGTATGGGTCCGCGGCTCCAGCGCTTCACTCGGACTGTTTCTGTCCTGACACCTGCTGCTGCTGCTGCTGCTGTCAGGGGCTGCACAGATATAAACGTAGTATCATCATATATGTTATAAAACGTCATCCAGCGTTGCATGAATTGATTCTTTCACCGGCTTCGTTAAAAACAGATGCACATGGCCCAGAGGAGGAGGGTTAGAAAAACACGGGAAAAGCTGAATGTAGCTTATGCTCAGGGCCTCACAAACCGCTCATAGTTTCAAATGTGAAAGGGAGTTGGGACGAGGAGCAGCGGAGTGTCAAGACTGAGCGAGGTGATTGGATGGAGGGTACGACAGAGAGAGAGAGAGAGAGAGCGCAAATTTGAGCAAGGAGAAACTCTTTTATGGACAGAATTTCTAGGCGCAGCCAGGGTCCGGAGGGGGTCCGGTTCGGGAGTCACCAGATTTCATCTCTGCTTTTTGCAGATGATGTTGTCTTGTTGGCTCCCTCGAGCCAGGACCTACAGCATGCGCTGGGGCGGTTCGCAGCTGAGTGTGAAGCAGCTGGGATGAGAATCAGCACCTCCAAGTCTGAGGCCATGGTTCTCGACCGGAAAAAGGTGGTTGGCCCTCTCTGGGTCGGGGGAGAGTTCCTGCCTCAAGTGGAGGAGTTTAAGTACCTCGGAGTCCGGTTCACGAGTGAGGGAAGGATGGAGCGTAAGATTGACAGGCGGATCGGTGCAGCGGCCGCAGTAATGCGGTCGTTGTATTGGTCCGTCATGGTGAAGAGAGAGCTGAACCGAAAGGCAAAGCTCTCGATTTACCGGTCGATCTACGTTCCTACCCTCACCTATGGTCATGAACTCTGTGTCATGACCGAAAGAACGAGATCCTTGATACAAGTGGCTGAAATGAGTTTCCTCTGCAGGGTGGCGGGGCGCTCCCTTAGAGATAGGGTGAGAAGCTCTGTCACCCGGGAGGAGCTTGGAGTAGAGCTGCTGCTCCTCCACATCGAGAGGAGCCAGTTGAGGTGGCTCGGGCATCTGTACCGGATGCCCCCCGGGCACCTCCCTTGGGAGGTGTTCCGGGCATGTCCCACCAGAAGGAGGCCCCGGGGAAGACCCAGGACACGCTGGAGTGACTATGTCACCCGGCTGGCCTGGGAACGCCTTGGGGTCCCTCCGGAAGAGCTGGAGGAAGTGTCTGGGGAGAGGGAAGTCTGGGGGTCCCTGCTCAGGCTGCTGCCCCCGCGACCCGGCCCGGATAAGCGGAGGGAGATGGATGGATGGATGGAAACTCCAATCACAGCCATGCGGCCGGATGGCTGCTTCCCGCAGCATGGAGCTCCTCTGTCACGTCGGTGGTGCGTTCAGGGAAGCTCCAGATTTTAATTAGCAGAAGGAAACACCAACGATGCGTTCAAGGAATCCTGTATTTTCAAGTACTATAAATCTAGTCAGGGTTACATAGACATAAATCAGATACTGGTCCTGGTGTGAGAAATGTTGACTTGACTAACATAAGGACTGGGGGTGTTTGTTCAAATAAGGATGAAAACCACTGCCTTAAAGTAAAGAGATAAAGAGAAAAATCTCTGTTAAAACCACAGTAATATTTGGACCAACGTCCTCTTTGACAGTAAACATGAGAGTAAATGTGACCAGAAGCAGCTCAAACTCAAACAGGTCACTGACTGCTCAGTTATCTGCTTTTACAGAAACACTAGGGGAAGAAAAGTTCATGTGAAGGTCAGTTGCAGTAATATAAATCAAAATCTTCTATTAAATGTATAGGCCCATATATTGATGCACTTTTCACAGTGAGAATTTAAGTCTCACTTTTTAATGAATAATTAAAGGCCACATTTTCCAGCGCTGACCTTTGGGTCTCCTGACCCATTAGATATCATATGGGGGCGCTGTTTTAAACATCCCCACCTTGGTCTCTTTTCCATTCTGTCCAAACCCCCAGAGTTCCATGAGGCTGTTTACCTGTCAACAGCTCATGAGAGCCATGAGTGGTGAAGCGATCTGATAAAAGTTGTTCCTCAGACTCGACCTCCTCAGTGTGAGAAGTGGAGATCAACACGCTCCGAGGGGTCAGGTACCTGTGAATGAAAATACTCTTAGGTTACATGTGGCTTCACTTTACAGGCTGATACATTCTCCTATTAATACTTTAATTTGCCTGTTGAATAATCTGCCTCTTCTTTTAAAAAGGTCAATTAATGGATGATGAATTTAATGTGACTTATGTTACTCTTGGGGGGCATGTGGAAGTGGACAGATACAGATATCTGTATTTTGTGATTATCTTTACAGTTTATATTCTGATAATCTGCAGTAACTCCACCATCGTGTACCTTATATGGACTCACCAGAACCTCCATGAGCCCATGTACATTTTCATTGCAGCTCTGTTACTGAACTCTGTTCTTCTGAGCACCGTCATCTACCCAAAGCTGTTGATTGACTTTTTGTCTGAAAAACAGGTCATATCCTACTCAGCTTGTCTCTTTCAGTTTCATATATTTTACTCTTTAGGTGGGTCAGAGTTTTTACTGTTGTCAGCCATGGCCTATGACAGGTATGTGTCTATATGTAAACCTCTGCAATATCCAGTTATCATGAGAAGAACCACAGTGAGTATTTTCCTGATCTTAGCCTGGCTCCTGCCGGCCTCTCAGGTCGCTGTGCCGGCCGGACTCAGTGCGGATAAAAGACTCTGCCGTTTCACCCTGAAAGCAGTTTTCTGTAACAACACTGTTTATAAACTGCGGTGTGTTGTTTCAAGTGCACAAATTATACATGATATGGTGATTTTGCTGAATGTTGCACTTCTGCCTGTGCTCTTCATCCTGTTCACATACACCAGGATACTGATCATCTCCTACAGAAGCAGCAGAGAAGTGAGGAAGAAAGCTGCACAGACCTGTTTACCTCACCTGCTGGTTTTAATCAACTTCTCCTGTTTGTGTGCTTATGATGTCATCACGGTTCAGCTTGAATCAGATTTTCCAAAAACTGTGCGTTTAATAATGACTTTGCAAATCGTGATGTATCACCCGCTCTTTAATCCGATAATGTATGGGCTGAAAATGAAAGAAATCTCTAAGCACCTGAAGAGGCTGTTCTCTCCGGCCAAAATCACCTGATGTATTAACACTGAAGCAAATGTACAGACGTGATATTTAAAAATATATTTTCAACTATTGTTTCTATGACAAATGATCATTAAACCATACTGTGAACCTCTGACTTTGAACTCACGGATCTTAATGAAAAATCCATCATGTTTGATCATTTGATGTGACACAGTTCATATTTCCACTTAATTTAAAAGATCAATGCTGGTGTTTCCTGACATGACAATGAGTTTCACACAAATGCTGCTTTAGTCCATGATCAAAAACATACACACATTTCAAATTGATAATTATGTCTTTCATGTCAATACATGTGTATCAGTATGAATGGCTCTGTGCTCATTGATTGAGCTCATAATATTGATAATAACAGGTAACACTTGACAGATAAGGGTCGTCTTGTACAAGGACCTGGTGCCTTTATTGAGCAGGTTGTGACTGTCAGTTTGTGCCAAATCTTTAACCGGCAGCGTGCGGTGACAGATAGAGGACGGTAAATGTGCTGTTTCAGGTTTCATGTCTTCATAAATGAACTTCTGTCTAATCAAAGATGAGCAGTGTTGTTAGAGCACACGCACCCTCATGACCTCCACTGCAGGTTTAACACTAAACAACTGTTCAACACCGGCAAATATAAAAATGATGAAAATGACATTTAAATTAAATAGATGAATAATAATGTTTGTGATAATTTATCATAAATTTGCAGCTAACTAAGCCCTGAGTTTTAACTTGAACCTTCTCGTCCAGATCATGGTTTTTAACCTAGAAGTTAATGAATTAAGTTATTTGCCGTTTGACAGAATGACTGCCAGGTTTAAATGTGACTGCACTCATGTTGACACTGGGCCCATGAAATGAAATCTCATCAGGTGGAGTGTGGAGGTGTGAGGCCTGATGTATTCACTGTGTCACAATCTGCTCTCTCTCCACCCTAAATTTGCCATATTAATATACATATAAATGCAGTAAAGCTAATGGACAACTGGAGCAGCCCACACCGGTCTGCTCGCTCTGAAATAACTTTGTGCTCTTACGTCCATTTATTGAAGCTACTTGCACACACACGAGGTCTGACATTAGAAACCTCTTGTTAAAGGAGACATGATATGATGCTCTTCCATATTTCAGGACATCCTTACAATGTCATAATGTCATGTGTCCATGCTGAACCTCTGCAGAGTTGCACAACATGAGCTATAGGGGTCCTGCTGTCATCCACCAACCAGATGTCACATGTCTTGCTCGCTAATGAGATCTCTGTGAGATTTGTGCAAAACCTGACGTCAAACCTGAGTCATATAGAGTCTATGGTTTGTAAGAGACCGGACTGGAACCCAGCAATCAACATGACAGAGCAGGCCAGGGACACAAGGGCCCAGTTCCCTTCCACCTCTCAGGGCCTGAACCCTGACTGACTTAAAGCTATGGTCAACGTTGAGAAAGGCAACAAGCCGGCCGGCAGAAACCAAACCCGGCTCCAGCTCTGAATGTGGAGTAACAGAGACAAAAATAGTTTCTAACGACACTGAAAAAACTAACAGCAGCTTCCACAGTCATGAGCCACCACTGGCATAATAAAAGTTATCTGTGTCACAACTTCCACAATAAAAGCCAAAGATTACCTGTTCAACAACAACTCTGCTGGATCAGCATCACTCTTGAGGCCCATATCCAGGCGGAGCTTCCTCCAGCTCCTCTTCCTCTCAGCCTTTTCAAGAGGAACTGTGCAGGACTTTCCCGTGGCTATGCTACATTTTAACCCTAAAGGTAGAGCCTGGAGGTTTTTGCTCAAAAATAAACACTGCTAGTCCTGTGTGGTAGTATTTTAGTCTTTTGCTTTGTTTTGTTGTTCACTGGGACGTTTCTGGGCGGAGACTCTGTGTTTTCTCTCCAGCCAATAACAGAGCAGGGGAAGTTCCGTACAGCACGAGCAGGAGGGCTGCTAGCCCAGCTAGCTGTCCCAATGCAAGCGAGTGGTAGCGGCATATGCTGTTCGCCACAGCTAACACCCGTTAGCTCAACGCTAACCTCCGCTAGCAGTAGCGGCTAGTATCCGCCGTTAGCGCCCGCTTCCCAGCTCACCACGAAGCTCCCGATACCGGTGATGGCCAGGTATCGGTCCGTGGCTCCAGCACCTCACTCGGACTGTTTCTGTCCTGACACCTGCTGCTGCTGCTGCTGCTGCTGTCAGGGGCTGCACAGATATAAACGTAGTATCATCATATATGTTATAAAACGTTATCCAGCGCTGCATGGATTGATTCTTTCACCGGCTTCATTAAAAACAGATGCACATGGCCCAGAGGAGGGTTAGAAAAACACGGGAAAAGCTGAATGGAGCTGATGCTCAGGGCCTCACAAACCGCTCGTAGTTTCAAATGTGAAAGGGGGTTGGAACGAGGTGGGACGAGGAGCAGCGGAGTGTCAAGACTGAGCGAGGTGATTGGATGGAGGGTACGACAGAGAGAGAGAGAGAGAGCAAACTGGAGCAAGGAGAAACTCCAATCACAGCCATGCGGTCGGATGGCTGCTTCCCGCAGCATGGAGCTCCTCTGTCACGTCGGTGGTGCGTTCAGGGAAGCTCCAGATTTTAATTAGCAGAAGGAAACACCAACGATGCGTTCAAGGAATCCTGTTTTTTCAAGTACTATAAATCTAGTCAGGGTTACATAGACATAAATCATATACTGGTGCTGGTGTGAGAAATGTTGACTTGACTAACATAAGTTCACGTCCCTTCATGGCCTTGACAGCAGAATCAGGCTCCGCGTCACCTTCAGTGACCTCTCCTGGCTGCAGGTCTGAATCCAGTGGAATAACTATTACAAAAGTTTTCATCATACAGTGAAGAGCTGTAGTTGTTGGAGACCAAAGGCAGACTCCACCCTGTGTTAGTGTGGTGTTTGTGGCTGTAGCTCCCTCTGGACCCTGGCTGGACTCTTCACTGCTTCCATCCATCCAAGCAGCAACAGAAGATAAAGTTCCCACTGCTGCTTCAGTCTGGATCAGTGCAGCAAGGAGACTTCATCTGTCCAAGTCTTCATTTAATGAGACGGTCAGTTGTTCAGTCAAGGCTTCATTTAAGTTTGTTTTCAGTGGAAACCTACACATGTAGACTTCTTCTGTTGTTATCAGTACAGCAGCTCTATGAGTGAGCTGCAGTAACGCCACCCATCTGGACTCTCTGGACTGTAAATATGAAACACTACCACATGCTCCAGGTCCTCTGCTGCTGAGAGACTCTCATCTGTTATTAACGTTAACGACTCCTGATTCATAACTCATTCACCCTGTGGGTTCTCTGGGTCTGCATGTGGGACGTTTAACATTGGTTGCATGTATGTGTGCACACTGTGTTATGGATTTGCAGAGGGCCAACAAAGTGTAGTTTGACCTACGTAAAATGTGATTATCTTGTATATGGTTTGGGACAAGTTTTCTGTCAAACTGGACTCAAGTCATTTTCTTTTTCACCCTCCACTGCTCTGACGTGTTCTGTTGTTGACATGAGGACCAACAGCAGCCTGAATCCTCTCTACTTTAACCTGACTCTGTTTTCAGACTACGGGCCCCTCAGATATCTCTTCTTCAGTCTCAGTCTGCTGATCTACCTGCTGATCATCTCTGCCAACACTGTCATTATTCTGACCGTGAGTCTGGAGAAGTCTCTGCATCAGCCCATGTATGTGTTAATCTGCTGTCTGTCTGTCAACGCTCTGTACGGCTCAGCCGGCTTCTTCCCCAGGTTTCTCATGGACTCGCTGTCTGACACTCACCTGATCTCACGTCCGTTCTGTTTCATTCAGATCTATGTGATTTACACGTATGCATCAAACGAGCTGACGATTCTGGGCATCATGGCCTACGACAGACTTGTTGCTATTTGCCAGCCTTTGCACTATCATAGAAAAATGACCTGTGGGACGTTGATGCTTCTTGTGATTTTTGCTGTGCTCTACCCTGCGTTTGCATGTGGTGCTGTCCTCTACCTCACCATCCTCCTGCCTCTGTGTGGTAATGTACTACACAGGCTTTTGTGCTCTAACTGGTCTGTGGTTCAACTCTCCTGTGTGGACACGACTGTAAACGCCATAGTGGGTCGTATAGTCACTGTAACCACCATCTTCCTCCCCCTGTTCTTCGTCCTGTACACCTACCTGCGCATCCTGATGGTCTGCAGGAGGAGCTCGTCTGAGTTCAGAGGGAAGGCCTTACAGACCTGCCTGCCTCACATCATCACCTTTGTCACCTTTTCTTTCTCCCTCTTCTGTGAACTCTCCCTGAGTCGTTTAGAGCCTGAGGAAGTGAATCCGTTTGTCTTTGTTGTTTTATCTCTGGAGTTTCTGATCATCCCCCCGATCAATAACCCTCTGGTTTATGGCCTGAATCTGCCCCAGATCAGAGGAGCACTTTTTAGATCTTTCAAGGTTCCTGCAAGAAAACTCAACAGACACAGAGCTAGTAGCTGAGCTTCAGCTGTTCACAGGTAGAGTGCATATGGAGTGAACAGCCTTAAAACTGTCAGCTAATAGAATCATTTCACCATCATACCCCCTTTAACATAAACATAATGATATTATTCAGGTTGTCCAGGTTCATGAAGTGAGTGTGACTGAGACCCACCATCCAGTAAAGGTGTGTGTTCCTCTGTATCCGTCTCTTCTCTTTCCTGTTGACAAACACACATGGGTCAAAACTGAAGACGTCAGCACAGACTAATGGGGGAGTTAAAGCCTCTGTAAACCCAAATACACAAAAGTCTTCTATGTGATTTAGGGTCTTCTGTACATAACGTTAAACATGTGAAATAATCAGAAATCTGTTTCCATCCAAATTCAAAATATTATTCGTATTCGAAATACCACATTATAGCAAAGTGTTTTATGTGAACAGCTTCAGTGACTGTGATGGTCACATACATGACTTGTAACGTGTCACAGGGAGAGTGGAGGCTCTCTGGCCCCCGCCCCGGTGTCCCAGCCCTCGTCTCTGCGCACCGCGACACAAACACACTCTGTAACCTGTAATCTTTGGTTTATGACGGTTCAGACTCCACAGATATAAACATAATACATAATGTAATCCAGCGCTCCATGGACTGATTCTTTCACCGGCTTCATTAAAAACCGATGCACATGGCCCGGAGGAGGAGGGTTAGAAAAACAGAGGAACGGCGACTATTTTTCACACGTTTCATTTGGAAGTTGTCTGTGAATGTTCTCATTCGTCCAGGTCATTGTTATCTCTCTCTCAAATTAAATCGAAGGCAACTGGACTTGTATTTGTCTGTGGAAGACGTTTCGCCTCTTATCCAAGCGCCTTCATCAGTTCGTATGCATCGGTCTCTCTAGTCCGCACTAGTCAGACTAGTGCGGACTAGAGAGACCAATGCATACTGTTAATTTGAGAGAGAGATAACATTTGGAAGTTGAAAATGAAATATTTTAACACTTTATTATTGTGGGTTTAAAATAACCCATCTGTGCCTCCTCTTGGTCATCCTTAGGTCAGCCAGCTGAGGCCTGCTTCATTAAATCTTCTTTGGGGGGTTGTGCTGCTTCTTCTTCTCCTTCCTTCAGTGTGTCCATTCTGTGAATGAAGTACAAACGGCACAGTTCATTTAGCGGTTCTGAAATCTCATGTGTGTCTTTATCTTCTATAATACACATTAATCTCAGAGGTGTCGTCTTTCCATACGGGAAACAGTAGCAGACACAGCCCGAGGAGGAAACCGTCCGCGAACCGCGTCCTCGAAAAAACATGCGCGTCGCACCAAACGCGACCTGCTGACGTAATGTTAGCTGACACGAGGCTCACGTGACGTCAGCTAACGTTACTGTATGCAGGAGACAATCAGAGCTGAACACTGACACCTGTACAGTTTACAACCATGTAGCTCACCGCTGTTATTCAGTGAGTTTCAGATGTTGAAGCAGGTGTAACGGTTCCCACAGGTAAGATGGTCGTCAGTTAAGTGCAGGAGCGGCTGCAGAGCCTGAAAGCGTGTGTTAGCAGAGGAAGCAGACACGTACAGAAGTGACGGAGTGAGTCTGAATGTACCGCACAGAGCCTGCCTCACCAACAGGCTTCATCCATACAACACCCTGACCATGACGGATGAAAAAACACATCGGATCAAACGAGATATTTAGTGCCGATGAGCGATCAATCACGTGCTCTCATTTCACAACACACATTTAAACACACCAGGGAAACAATTAATCGAGTATCGATGACGATCTGTGTTTCAAACAGCTTCAGAGTGTGCACAGCGCACTAATCACATGTGGGGTGTTGGTGAAGAGAGGCAACACTTACCTGTGGTACACAGGCCTCGGCCTGTAGCGACGACCGCTAAAATACCGACGACCAGCGAGTCCAACGAGTCCAACAGCCGCCGACACACCTGCCTCAGGACGTGAGCCAGCTCTGATCGACACGCCGCGTGTCCTCTTGTCTTTTCTGCACCGGATCTTTATTTAAAAAACAAAGAGACGCTCGTCGCGGTGGAGCTGAGAACAGCTGAGTTTTCCTCGTCTACAGCTGAACAGCTGACATGTGGTCGAGTCACAGTCTCACGGTGCATCCTTCTGTCCTCAGACTGTCTGTCCTCAGTCCGTCCTGACCTGTCCCTGAACATCACACAGGGACAACATGGAGCTGCCAGTGTCACAGGTTCTTGACTTTCATCAGTGTTTCCACCAGGCTGAGTTCAACACATCAGCACATGCTGCTGTGACTGAAGCAGTTACCTGATGAGCTGTCAGTCAGGTCATGTCACCATGGTGTCGGTGCAGGACAGACCCACTCACCTGTGTGGACCAAACACTGAGCTGGTCACAGTGCACCTACAACCAGTTGCTGCTCGTGTCTGTTGATTAGAAGAGGCTGAGTACGGTCCACTCTGGGTCACATCAGAGGTCAACTAAGAGGTCAAGGAACAATGTTTATGGTGTTTTCACTGCTCTGTGATGTAAAAGTGTGTCACACTGAACCTTTACATTATGTGAGGGTTTTATTAAAGTGCTCCTTCAACATGTGTCACTGTGCTCCTACAGTAAACACACACACACAGTGTGGAGCTCTACACTAATCTAGGTTCTAAAGAAAATCGCTGCTTATCAATTAATCTTTAATCGATCAACAATCTCAATCAACTAATAATTAATGAATTACTCCCTAAAACACACAAATGAAATCACAGAATATATCTGAAAACAGCTGGTTATGTTTTTTAACCACACTTATATAACACGTTTTAAATCAAACATCATTTTTAAACCGTTCAGATGAACCGCGTTAGCTCTTGATTCACGTCCACATCAAACACACATTTTAACCGTTACATGACGTAAATCCAACATGTCCGACACATGGTCAGTAAAGAGGCACGTGCTCGCCCAGCGGAGTCTAATGAAGCTACAGTGCTACGACGGTAGTTAGCTTAGCCGAGCTAGCAGTACTGTGAAAAATCAATAAAGATTAGCATTACAACGCTAGCGACCGACGCTAACATAATTAGCGAACGTTTCCGATCATTCGTCACAAGTTAAAAGCATCCGGATGTGTACCTGTGTGGTATTTAACACCTGAGGACATTATCACGGCTCCGACAACAGTATGATCACGTCAAGGCGTCAACATGGCGCTCGCGTTAGCGTTAGCGTTAGCATTTCTTACCGGAGCTAAGGTCCGCTAACAGCTGCGTCCCATTCCACTTCAGCCTTTACACGGTGTTTCATCCTGACAACAAACAACATATTCAGAAGATATTTTTCTCTTTTGGGTGAATTTCTGGCTCTAAAAGTGCGGCTGCGCACCGGCCGACCTCGGCAGACCTCGGCAGTCCTCGGCTCACTGTTTGCTCTCGGGCCAGAGTCTTCCTGTAGCGTGCGCGCCACCCTCCGGCGGGCCGGGGAATTACACCGCTCCACAACGCAAGCTCAGTCACCTCATCTGGGTTACACACGTGTACAGCATCAAGGGTTCAGAGGTCACGTGTTTTTGCACCAAGATTGTACAGAAAATGTCTCGTTTTTGTTTTGGAATATACATTAAACCGAGGAGCATGTGTTTAAGTCTGTGCTTTGGCATCCCATCATTTTCATGAGTCTGTTCTATGAGTAGATGTAAAACATGGCACACGAGTTTGAAATGGTTTGTTTTACGAAGTGGTCTGTCGCGGGGATGTGGACAGCAGTTTACAGTCATGTATTCTGATGATTGTGTGGATGCAGTCGACACAGTGGTCTGTAGGTGAAACACTGGGACCTGGTCTCTGACTGCGCCTCCTGATCCTGTTTCTGTCTGTGGGTCCTTGGTGACGCTCCGGTTGTCTTCCTCTGGATTTATGGTGTGTTTAATAAAGTCCTCATCCTTTTGGAAAAGACTGAGTCACGTTGTGTTTTTGGATCCACACCTGAGCAGGTAATAGGCCTGATGCCTTCACCCACAGTGTGGAGTGAAGGCAGTGAAGTGGGTTTGTGTAATGGTGCAGGTGGAGCTGGATGTTGTGTGTCTGTCCTGAGAGCTGTCATCACGCTGCGTTACGTTCAGTATGTGCACGACTCTTTAACCATTTAACTGAAACTAAACTGCTGTTTAATGAATGTGACATTTTACTTTCCAGCCACAGTGACGTGCGTCAGTCTGATTCATCCGTCTCACACAAATAAACACACAGTCCTTCTGAAACGTGTGTGTTGTGTACACACAGTGTGTGTCTCACCTGCCACATAAACAAGCAGGTAAAAGCACGTGTGATCCCTTTGGGCCTGTTTGTATTGTGGCTGCTGTCAGTAACAGTATAAATGTGGCAGCTGCCTGTGCTCAGGTCAGACGGGGGGAGGACGCTGCTCGTCTCAGCTCACTTCACAACATTGTGTTGTGTTGTTGTATATTGTGTGCAGCTGATGTGTTGTGTTGATGTGCTGACTTGTTGTCTTTTCAGTCAATCATGAGTTGGAAAAAGACATTTTAAAGACAGAGCTGTTTTTCATTTTGCTGTTCTGAGGTCAGTCTTGTCATCTCTGCCTTGTTGTGTTGCAGCTCGGTGTCTGTTGTTGACATGAGGACCAACAGCAGCCTGAATCCTCTCTACTTTAACCTGACTCTGTTTTCAGACTACGGGCCCCTCAGATATCTCTTCTTCAGTCTCAGTCTGCTGATCTACCTGCTGATCATCTCTGCCAACACTGTCATTATTCTGACCGTGAGTCTGGAGAAGTCTCTGCATCAGCCCATGTATGTGTTAATCTGCTGTCTGTCTGTCAACGCTCTGTACGGCTCAGCCGGCTTCTTCCCCAGGTTTCTCATGGACTCGCTGTCTGACACTCACCTGATCTCACGTCCGTTCTGTTTCATTCAGATCTATGTGATTTACACGTATGCTACATATGAACTCACACTGCTCAGTGTCATGGCCTACGACAGATTTGTTGCTATTTGCCAGCCTTTGCACTACCACAGTAAAATGACCTGTAGGATGGTGCAGGGTCTTGTGAGCTTCGCTCTCCTCTACCCCACTTGTATCTTGAGTGTAGCTCTCTACCTCAGTATCCGCCTGCCTCTGTGTGGTAACACAGTGCACAGGATCTTCTGCTCTAACTGGCCTGTGGTTCAACTCTCCTGTGTGGACACGACTGCAAACGCTCTCCTGGGTCGAGTTCTCACTGTATTACACATCTTCCTCCCCCTGTTCTTTGTCCTGTACACCTACCTGCGCATCCTGATGGTCTGCAGGAGGAGCTCGTCTGAGTTCAGAGGGAAGGCCTTACAGACCTGCCTGCCTCACATCATCACCTTTGTGAACTATAGTGTAGCGATTTTCTGTGAACTTTCACTGAGTCGTCTCAAGGTGGAAGAAGTGAATCCGTTTGTCTTTGTTGTTTTGTCTCTGAAGTTTGTGATCATCCCTCCGATCATCAACCCTCTGATCTACGGCCTGAACCTGCCTCAGATCAGAGGAGTCATCTTTAGATCGTTCAGGACACGCAAATTAAGTCCTTCATAAAAACCCAAAGTAAAACTGAGCCTCTGTTGTTTAGAAGTAAAGAGCTTCTGTAGACGTCGAATGATCTGCAAACAGCAAACACTCATGTAGATGAAAAGAGAAATTACACACAGTAACATGAACATCCCTCAGGTTGTGTGTTTATTCCAACTCTGCCTCGTCATATCAGGGCTCACAACCTGGTGCCGGTGTTTCTCCTCTGGGTCTGACTCCTCTGTATCTGACTCCTCTGTATCTGACTCCTCTGGGTCTGACTCCTCTGTATCTGACTCCTCTGTATCTGACTCCTCTGTATCTGATGGAGAAATAAACCATGTGTTCACTCGTCAGTGGTCACTGTCTGATTTCATGTTGTGTTTTTACAGTTAAACTGAGACACATGTTCTGATTCTGATGGTGAAGCAAAACACAGAAAACCTCCACAGTGTCGGTGTCGATGAGAGGAGGGAGGGGCCATTCATCTGTTCATGTGAGAAACAAGAGCGTGACCTCAGTGACCTCAGTGACACTCTCTCACACACCTGCTGCTTTCACAACGTCTCCCCCTTTTTTCTTCTTGACAAATGTCACAGGCGTCACATTCAAAATGAGCCAATCACATCTCAGGTTCAGTTTGATTGACAGGTTTGACCTGTTAGTGTTTTACAGGGGTCAGACTTGCAAAAAGAAAGTGTGTGTGTGTGTGTGTGTGTGTGTGGGGGGGCAGGTTAGTAGAGGCAGTCTATAAACAACAGTCACTGATACTTCGCCCACTCTTCCCTCTTTACATGATGACTGAGCCTGTGGCAGCACAGAGGAACGTGTGGGAGCAGGTCAGAGTAACTGTGGGCCGGATCACATCACATCACATCACATCACATCACATCAAACAATCATCTTAGCTTTGATGTCATTGTTTATGTCTGCATTTTATTTTGTGTGAATGAGCGTCAGTGTGAAACCTGCTGCTGAGTTACACCCACACACTCTGCCTTCACACCGAGGCATCACGTCCTCCGGACTGACCTGTGGTGATCAACGGGGCTCATGAAGCACAGTGACAGAGTGTCAGTGGTGGTGCTCTGTGCACCTGCACCTGCCCCTGCACACACTCACACCCTGGTGTCGGGTAATGATGAAACTGTGGTTATTTCTCTTCTGTGACAAATGGACGTGTCCTCTCCCCCAGTCAGTTCACTTCCTGTTTGTTTGTTTAACTGAAGCTGAAGTAAAGGACATGTGTAAAACTCATCCTCTCGTCTCCAGAGCTTCTCCTTCTGTTTAAAGCTGAAAGAAACGGGATCAAAATGAGACGTGGAGCTGTGAGCAAATCATTTTATTTCAGTTCAAAGATGGAGTCATGTTGTCAGTCAGTTCCTTTCAGTCTCCAGGTGAAAGAATACATACATCAGAGACAGTCCATGTCTTCTCATGGCAGACAGACAGACAGACAGACAGAGGAGCTGAGACCAGACAGCGGGCGTCATGCCACGCGTTCAGCTCGTCACTTCCCTCGTGTCGTGTGAATCATCAGGTGACACGTCCCTAACAATCTGAGCCGACAGTGAACTGACCTCAGTGCTGCTGTTTGACACCAGACGAGTTTAAAAGCCTTTCAGGAGCGTTTTAACAGTGAAGCCACGGAGCGACACTCAGACTCACTGACCTCAGATCAGATCATCACTGAAAACCACCTTTGGACCAAACGAGCCTGAAGCTCCTCAGCGTTTGTTCCGTGAGCGACGGAGGTCGGTTCAACTCTGTGCACGACGACATCTGAACAAGATCTGCAGATGTTGGTTTCAGTTTTTATACGACGTGCGATCAATAACTCACGACGCCTGAATGTGACACGACGGCACATGTGATAGACTCCAAGTATTGATCATTGATTTACTGCTTCTATTGTTTCCTGAATGATCTACCGTCAAGGTGAAGCTAGGCAGAGCTAAGCTAGGTGAAGCTAGGCTAAGCTAAGCTAGGTGAAGCTAGGCTAAGCTAAGCTAGGTGAAGCTAGGTTAAGGTGCTACTGCTTTTTATTAACTGTACAGAAATGAAAGTGACATCGATCAATATCAATCTATCAATATTCTATAAACTTTTACAAATATTGTGATTATTGATTAACTGCTGGGTTAATGACATGTTTACAAAAATCAGTAAAAAAGAAAAGTTCGTCGCTGAAAATGTCAATAAACATATTGATTGTGTTTTAATGCCTTTTAGTGAAGAAGCTGCAGAAGATAAACCGAGCGCTGTCTGTGACTCTGTCTGTGACTCTGTGTCTGTGACTATGTCTGTGACTGTGACTCTGTCTGTGTCTGTGACTGTGACTGTGTCTGTGACTATGTCTGTGACTGTGACTCTGTCTGTGTCTGTGACTGTGACTGTGTCTGTGACTGTGTCTGTGACTCTGTCTGTGACTGTGACTCTGTGTCTGTGACTCTGTCTGTGTCTGTGACTGTGACTGTGTCTGTGTCTGTGACTGTGTCTGTGACTCTGTCTGTGACTGTGACTGTGTCTGTGACTCTGTCTGTGACTGTGTCTGTGACTCTGTCTGTGACTGTGTCTGTGTCTGTGTCTGTGACTCTGTCTGTGTCTGTGACTGTGACTCTGTCTGTGTCTGTGACTGTGACTCTGTGTCTGTGACTGTGTCTGTGTCTATGTCTGTGACTGTGTCTGTGACTCTGGGACTGTCTGTGACTATGACTGTGTCTGTGACTGTGACTGTGACTCTGTGACTGTGTCTGTGACTATGACTGTGTCTGTGACTGTGTCTGTGACTCTGTGACTGTGTCTGTGACTATGACTGTGTCTGTGACCGTCTGTGTCTGTGACTGTGTCTGTGACCGTCTGTGTCTGTGACCGTCTGTGTCTGTCTATGACTGTGTCTGTGTCTGTGACTGTGTCTGTGACTGTCTGTGTCTGTGTCAGTGTCAGTGTCAGTGACTGTGTCAGTGACTGTGTCTGTGACTGTCTGTGTCTGTGTCAGTGTCAGTGTCAGTGACTGTGTCTGTGACTGTCTGTGACTGTGTCTGTGTCAGTGTCTGTGTCAGTGTCTGTGTCTGTGTCTGTGTCTGTGTCTGTGTCAGTGTCAGTGTCTGTGTCTGTGTCAGTGACTGTGTCAGTGACTGTGTCAGTGTCTGTGTCTGTGACTGTCTGTGTCTGTGTCTGTGTCAGTGTCTGTGTCTGTGTCTGTGACTGTCTGTGTCAGTGTCAGTGTCAGTGTCAGTGTCTGTGTCTGTGTCAGTGACTGTGTCAGTGACTGTGTCAGTGATCAGGTCAGCAGCAGCAGTTTGACTCGGTTTATACTGTTTTTAATTGATCAGCTTTAATCATTAGTTCAGGCTGCAGGACCCAATGTGGGTGAATTCATAGCAAAGTTGTTTTTAATTTTTTTTTTTTGTTTTCACATATTCACTCACACACTCACTCACACTCACACACTCACACACACACTCACACACTCACTCACACACACACTCACACACTCACACACACACACACACACACACACTCACACACACTCACTCACACACACACACACACATGAAATAGCGACCTGCTCTCAGACGACGCTACAGTTCGTTCTCAGCAAAGCAAAAAATCATATTAAAAACCAACAGGAGTCCTCAGACAGTGCAGGGCGGGGAAGTGTAGCTGTGACCCCGTAACCTTAGTTACTGTTGCCATGGTGTTTCCTGATGAACTCAGACAGAACCAGCTTCTCATTTGGCTACGATTAGCTTCACTTGGACTGTTTCCCAAAGAACAATCCTGAACTGCTAATGTTAGCTACAGCTGCTAACCAAAAGACAGAACTGCTAATGTTAGCTTGACATTAGCCAATCGTTAGCCTAAATTCAGAACCGACATGATGGGCTCACTCTAAGCCTTAGGAGTACAACATTAGGCTACTACTGCAGACAGTAAGCTAGTTAGCCAGACCTGCTAACGATCAGAGCACAGCTTCATCCAGGCCTTAAACCCGGCTCTTCTGCAAACCACAAAATCGTAGCTCGTGCTAAATGTTAAAATGTTAAAAAAGCCAAACCCTTTCTGTCACACCTTTGCAGAGCTGAATGTTGTATCTTCTGAATCTGAATCTCCTCGTTTGTGAAGCTGCAGTTGTCAAAAGAAAAAAAACAAAATCCTGTTGATTGATTGTTTGAGCTCCTGATTGGATGATCGCTGCTCTGCTTTATGTTCAATCTCTGAGACTGAATGAAAAGGTGAAACAAACGGACCGTCTATCATCACTCATCATCACTGGTTCGTACAAATCACCAACAAACACCTGGAAACACCTGGAAACACCTCCACCTGCATCCAGAGCAGAACAAACCACCACCACACACACACACACACACACAAAGGAAGGACAAACAAAAGTATTCATGTATATATTACTGTAGCTCTCCGTCCCACAGCAAACTAAACCATATTTACCTAAAAACCGTTGTGGGCGGAGCCACTCTCACTTTACTTATTGCTCACTGTCACTCTTCAGGTATCGATTGCTGTGTTATTGCTGACCGACATTTTAATTATCACGACAAAGAAAACACACTCATGTTCGTCACCGTGTCACAGGGAACTTTTCATACTCGTGGCTCTGATTTTTATTTTAGTTTAATCTACCACAGACACGTTTGGAGGATTAAAGGCATCTCATGGCAGCGATTGTAGAGACGGACGTCTCCATGGTGACGGCAGGAGGGACATATCCCTGCTCTGTACAGTTTCTGAGCTCGGTGCTGCTGATCACACAAAACAGACTCGGGGTCAGTTCATCAGCAGCTGTGACACTTTCAGGGCAACGAGCTCCGACAGCTCAGTTTGGACAAAAAAGAAAAAGTGCAAATTAAACATCTAGAAAGGCTCCAGGTGCTCTGGTGCAGGGATGAGCTCCGCCCACCAGAGCTCATAGGTTCACTGGTTCAGACCAATGGCTGAGCTCCGTACAAACTGTGAACAAAACAACCTTCGACCTCATGACCGCAGTTCCTCTCCTGACCACTAGAGTGAGTCTCCAACAGTGAGCCAGTCCCCATAGACTCCCATGTTAAAAGGTCCTTTAAAGCCCCTACAAAGAACTTTTGACTGGATGTAGAAAAGTCTGTGGTTCCTGCTGACGTCTCTGTGACCTACATCAGCAGACGAGGCCATCGGTGGGAAGATCAGCTGTTTCTGAACAGTCTAACTCTTTACCTTCGGGGGGCAGCGGACGGGTCGGCCCACCGGACGACGAAACCATGTACGGCGCTCAGGCCGGAGGAGACGGCACCTTAGACAAGCTATGAATTAGCATTGAGTTGTTGCTACGCTAGCGCGTAAAAACCGAGCTCAGTTTCATTGCCATATGTTGGTCATGGCTGATACTGGGACAGGATCCACAAAGAGAGACCGACTGCTTTTGTCCACAGGGGGCGCTAAACTCAACACAGAATGACAGTTCTTTGTAGAGGCTTTAACTTTACAGCAGAAACAGAAACACAATGTTTGGATTATCTGGGAGTTAGGGGGCGGAGTCAGACACTGCCAAGATGGCGACGGTGGAGCAGCTCACTGTGAGCAAACGAGATGTAATGTGTTAATCACAGAGCTTCAGGTTGGCTGTTACGCTAACTTTACTTTTAAATACTAATTGTTGAGCAGTGAGGAGTTTCCAGTGACCAGTGTGACGGAGGCGGAGCTTCTCATTTGGCACAAACACACATAAAAAAGAAAGAGTAAAAGAAAGAAAAATCACTAAAACTTAAACCAGTACCATTATCTGCCTCTCAACAGTGAATACAGTGAAATTCTCTACACGACCTTTGACCCTGATTTTTCCCTCTTGGACTGGGTGTCTGTACGAACAGAATGGCGGAGCTCCGCCTCTAGGCGTCAGTGTTGCCGTTCTCCTCGGGCTGCAGCTGCTCCTTCTCAGTGCAGTCCTCCTGCGGGGGGCGCACTCTCTTAAAGAAACCCAGCTGAGGAAGAGGAGGAGAAGAAGAGGAAGAGGTCAGAGGTCAGATCACTCTGTTGACAGCCAACAAGTCTGAGACAAGGAAAGACGCAGACACTTACTGTGGTTCTCACTGTCATCACTAACGTCATGTGTACAGGTTTACAGCAGTGCACATGCTCAGTGTAGGTGATCGAGTTCTGTGTGGGCGGAGCCTAAAACGTCAGCAACCAGTCTCACTCACCTTGTACATGATGAAGATGAGCAGCGCCAGCAGCAGCAGACCAGCCAGCACGGCCAGAGCCACGACCCAGCCCGGCACCGGCTGAGGGACCTCAGCCACCCACATCACCGACACACTCACCTGCAGACACACACTCAAAGGTCAGAGGCCGCCGCTACTCCTTTTTTAAAGTATATAGGACTGTCGCCTCTGCATATGGCCGCTGCGTCTGCTTGATCAAGTGTGTGTGTGTGTGTGTGTGTGTGTGTGTGTGTGTGTTACCGTGGTGCTGTTGGATGGCAGCTCCGGCATCAGGTTCTTGTACGGCATCTCGATGACACTGAACGAGGCCGTGGATCGAACCACGTACGAACGATTCTGGTTCTCGGTCTGAAACAGGACACACACACACACCTCCATAAGACACACTGGACACTGACCACATCAGTGTGGACGTGTAGTGTGATGTCACTTCCTGTCAGCTGTGTTATGTCCTTTTGCTCAGGTGTGACTGAGCTACGACTCAGAGAAAGAGGGCGTGGCCTAAAGAGGCCAGAGGTCAGAGTTTAATACGCTGAAGCCACGATCAGGTGAAATAAACGATAATAAAATCAATCAATATGTGAATCAATCAATAATATGATGATTATGTTATCATGACTGTTTCTTTTCAGCCTTTGCTTCCACAAACACAGACCTCAGGTCAGTTTCAAAGACACACAGCGGGTTCATGCGTGTTAGTGCGACGGGGCGAGTTTGTTTTCTTTACCTGAGGAAGTTGTTCACAGCCAGTCTGGAGTAGATGAAGAGGATGGCGTTCTTCCTCCTCTCCAGACGACCCACCTGACACTTCAGCCGCAGACATGACGCTGTGGTGCAGTCCTACACACACACACACACACACACACACACACACACACACACACAAGTCAAGACATTTCATTCACAATAGTCTGATAAAAAATGTCAAAATTTAAACATGAAGCAGGAACTGACTGTGTGTGTGTGTGTGTGCGTGTGTGTGTGTGTGTGTGTGTACCAGTGTCTGCAGGTCATTCGGTCCGTCTCTGGACTCCAGGTCTCTCTTGCGGACGTGGTTTCTGTTGCGTCCCTCTGTCTCTCGCTCTCGTGGTGGAACAACGCTGGTGTTCTTCTGCACTGTCAATGGGTTCTGACACACACACACACACACACACACACACACACACACACACACACACATACTGAAACCATTTCGTTTATTCTCTACATTTCCATGCAAAGTAATACTGATCTGGGTGGAGATAATAATATTGGTGTGTGTGTGTGTGTGTGTGTGTGTGTGTGTGTGTGTGCGCGTGCATGCGTGTGTGTGCGTGCGTGTTGCTCACCGACACGTTCAGTGGGTTGATCTCGATGTCTGTGGTGCAGTGATTGGTCCTCGGTGTCGTAGCTGGTGATGTAGAGCAGGGAGCCGTTCCTGAACTGGTAGGGCCACTCCACCTCCACCGCCGCCTTACTGATCGTACTGGGCCCACTGTTCAGGAGCTGTGAGGTCACAGTGAGGTCACAGTGAGGTCACAGTGAGGTGAGGCTTCTCATGAATAAAACCAAACAACTATAACAACAGAACAAACTGTACCTCATAGACATGTACGATCTGTGGTCCGATGTCGTCCCCGACCACAGGAGGCTCTTTAGGTTTCCAGTTGGCAATGGGAAGGAGCACCTGACCAGGAGACGACGACCTGGAGACACACACACACACACACACACACAGAAACTGAAGCAGCTTTACTACAGTAAGCTTCACATATCCTCCTGTGTGTGTGTGTGTGTGTGTGTGTGTGTGTGTGTGTGTGTGTGTGTGTACCCTCTGATGGAGACCTTGGCGAGCACAGCCAGCTTGGTGACGCTGGACACTCGGGGGCTGGTGTTGTCGAACTGGTTGGAGCTGAAACAGGTGAGACACAAACTGAAACATGAGACAACTAAACAACAAACAAAACAAACAAACAAACAAACAAACACACAACAGTGACTGTGACATCACCACGTGCTGACCCACATGGGAACCAACTGCTGCTGCTCTGTGGCTGTGACACCAGAAGCAGCCACAGGGTGGAGCTGCTGCTCTGAGCTGCTTCAGGTCATGATGTCACACAGACACAGGGTCAGTTCTCATTTACTGAACAGGAGCTTCTGAAAGGTGAGCAATAATGACTTCATTATGACCATATCACCTGTCCTCTGAGACGGAAAGCTACACTGAGAGGGTTGATGGTTTGATCTTCTCATGGATCAGCCCTTCAAAATAAAACCCAGAAGAAGAAACAGGGAGGTTTGGGAGGGAGGGGAGGTTCTCCTCATCTGTTTCACAACAGTTGTTCAGAGTGAAGATGTTTAGTTTCAACAAGAGTGAGATGAAGGTCATCCACAACAACAGTTGTTCTTCACTAAGTGTCAGAGCTGAGGCCTATCATTAACATACCTCTCTCTCTCACTCTCTCTCTCACACACACACGCAGGAATGTGGGGACTGACTGTGTGTGTTTACCATTCAAATGAGCTCTGGGACTGAAGCTATTCTGCTGTGATGAATGCTGATGTGACAACACACACACACACACACACACACACACACACGGGTAACCATGTTCTGGATGTTCCTTTATGTTTCCTGTCATGTCCCATTATCAGCTGCTGTTTGCAGTGCATCATGGGTGAGCAGATCACTATCACTAGATGAATGTGATTCTGCAGGATCTTAACTGTGTGTGTATCAGAGAGGAAGTGGGCGGAGCTGGGTGGGTGGAGCCTGTGGTACCTGACAATCTGCAGGTCAAACTTGACGGACGTGTCCTCCTCTGACAGCTGGTGCACACTGAACCTCAGCTCTGCCAGGACCTGGCCAATCACAGCACAGGAGGAGAGCAGGCAAGGTTATTGATTACCAATCACACATCATTACATATTGGAAATCTGATTCTCTTTATCGTTCACTCAGCTTCCCACACACTCCCAGAATGCAACATGCCCACTGCTTCAGTAATCTGACCCCTGACCTTGGTTCCTCCCTTCATGGGGTTTCCCAGGTCACACACCACCATCTTGGTCTGGTTCTCCTTCTTGTAGGCGCAGGACAGTCTGGACAGGACCTGGACAGACCACAGAGCAGCAGCACATCGTTATCTCCTGAGGACCAGGTCTGTGTGGACCAGGTCTGTGTGGAGCAGGTCTCTGGGAGGACCAGGTCTGTGTGGACCAGGTCTCTGGGAGGACCAGGTCTGTGTGGACCAGGTCTGTGTGGAGCAGGTCTCTGGGAGGACCAGGTCTCTGGGAGGACCAGGTCTGTGTGGACCCACCTGACTGCGGACGACCCCGGTGAAGTCGGCCTGCTGTGGGGGGTAGACGTGGAGCTCGGCCTCGTAGGCTCCCTCCCCCTGGTTCTCAGCGCTGATCTCCAGGGTCAGAGCGTTGTCATCTCCGATGTAGATCTGATCACGGTCGCTGTGGCAACCAAAACAAACGCTATGGTAACGTCCTACATCAAATATTTGTCCTTCAGTGATAAGACGTGCGGACGTGTCTGACCTCTTCACTGACAACTTCAGGTCCGGTTTACAGATGTTGTCGTCTCCACAGTCCAAAAGGATGTGAGCCTGAGGGGAGGATCAGAGACGGATCAGACACACAGACACACACACACAACACACACACACACACACAGAGCAGCTCTTACCTGCTTGGTAACGTTGGACGGTGCCGTCATGCCCAGGATGGGCAGCAGTCCGGTCAGATCTGCAGCCTGTTGGTAATCCAGAGTGTACTCCATCGCCACGGAGATCGGAGTGATCTTATCACGAAACTCACGGTCGTCCTGAGAGAGAGAGACAGAGAGACAGACAGAGAGAGAGAGAGAGAGAGAGAGAGAGAGACAGACAGAGAGACAGACAGAGAGAGACAGACAGAGAGACAGACAGAGAGAGAGAGAGAGAGAGAGAGAGACACAGAGAGAGACAGAGAGAGACACAGACAGAGAGAGACAGACAGAGACAGAGAGAGAAAGACAGAGACAGAGAGAGAGAGAGAGACAGACAGAGACAGACAGACAGAGAGAGACAGAGACAGCACAGTCAGTGTGTTTACACTGATACTGATACATGTAATTAAAGGAGCCACAGAGACACTGTGTGTGTGTGTGGGGGGGGGGGGGGCACTGTTGAGTCAACAGGAAACAGTAATTAGCTGCAACGCTGCACAGAGGGAGACGGGGGGGGGGGGGCTATTCTTGAAACTGTAGTTGCTTCAGATTCACTAAATCTTCTCAGTCATGTCTGATATTGCTTTGGATCTGGTCTGATCCAGTCTGATCTAGTCTGGTCTGGTCTGGTCTAGTCTGATCTAGTCTGATCCAGTCTGATCCAGTCTGATCTAGTCTGGACAGGTCTGGTCTGTTCTAGTCTGGTCTGATCTCATCTAGTCTGGACTGGTCTGGTCCGGTCTGATCTGGTCAGATCCGGTTGATCTGGTCCTGACCCTGAGGAAGACGTGCTGCTCCTCGCAGGCCGGTGTCTGGCCGTTGGACACCGTCATGTTCTTGGAGTAGCTGAAGGTCCGACTGTGCAGGAACAGGACTCGCTTCGTGGTCTCCTTCTGCTTCAGACGGTCCAACAGGAGGTCCACACGGAAGTCTGAGGGAGACAGGGAGAGCTGGTCACACACACACACACACACACACACACACACACACACACACACACACTCACACACACACACACACCACACACTCACACACACACCACACACACACACACACTCACACACACACTCACACACACACACACACACACACACACACACACACACACACACACACACTCACACACTCACCACACACTCACACACACACACACACACACACTCACACTCACACACACACTCACACACACACACACTTACTGAGAGTAGGTGGAGCTCCACGGCCACTCGCTTTCAGACAGTACTTCACCTTAAAGCTGGAGAACACACACACACACACACACACAGTTAACAATGACATCATCAGAGATGAGTGAGTTTCTGCAGGTGAGACGTGATGACCTCACCAGGACACCTGTGTGCTGGTTCCAGGAAGTGTGCAGGTCTTCTCCTCTGGGTGATGATCTGAGGCGTCAAATCCAGCGTGGCGTTCACACTGATCACAGGACGGGCTCTGAACACACACACACACACACACACACACACAGTTAAACCTGAACACAAACACACAGTTTTCATGTCACAGTGACATCATAGCAGTGACATCACACTGAAGTAAATCCGTCCCATGGTTTTAACGACCAGGCTCAACCTGTGTCTGTGTTGTTTAACACACTAGCAGCTGTGTGTGTGTGTGTGTGTGTGTGTGTCTTTAGGACTATAAAATCAGGAGGAGGAAACAGCAGCTCTTTGATATCAGAGGGGGCCTCACTTATTAAACTGCACACACACACACACACACACACACACACACACATTACCTGTATAAAACTGCTTTGTCTGCTCCAAACACTCGACTATTAAATCTGAAAGACAGAAACACATCAGCTGTTTTTCAGACTGTCAATTAAATCCTGCTGCGCCACAGTGTGTGTGTGTGTGTGTGTGTGTGTGTGTGTGTACCTGGGTATCCGTTCTGGTCTATGTCAGTGTTTCCAGTCATGGAGTATCCAAAGCTGGCTGGCATGTAGCTGGACGCCCACCGGCCCCGCAGCACCTGAGGAGACACCGGAGTGTGACTGCTCTGCTCACACCTGGGCAGGTGCAGACTGGAGCAGCTCTGTGATGTCACTGAGTGGTACCGACCTGAGAGGGAGACGGGTCGGGCCCCGGGGGCGGCCGTTGTGGATGTAGACCAGGCCGTGGTGGTCTGGGCCTCCGTAAGGAGCAGAGATGGCCACATCTGGAGGGGTGGGGCCAAATAAGAGGCATGAGCTGTGTGAGTGTGTGTTGTATGTGTGTGTGGGTGTGTGTGTGTGTGTGTTACCATTGAATCCGTCCATGTCCAGGTCTCCCAGAGCTGCGATGGCTGAGCCGTACCTGGCGTAGACCTCCGTCCCCGTCAACACCTGAAGAGGGTGGAAGGAAAATCCTCCTCGACCCAGGTACACAGACACCTGGACACACACACACACACACACACACACACACACACAGGGTCAGTGGATCAGCTCTGTGTGTGTGTGTGTGTGTGTGTGTGTGTGTGTGAGTCCTACCTGTCCACCTCCCTGAGTTTTCCATCTGAACCTCGGTCCATGAAGAGAGGAGCTCCAACCAGCAGATCCACCAACCTGAGGACAGAAGAAGAAGAGCAGCTGATGGACGAAGGTCCTGCCTTCAACACCTGGACAGAACCTGTCCAGGTGTTTCTTCTTCTCTGGTTTAAAGCAGCTCTGTGGTGCGTTCACTGACCGTCATTGTTCACATCAGAGGCAGCCACTGAGTGTCCGAAGTAGGCGGCCATCTGCAGAGAGACAGGAAGTCACAGTGAGGTGAGTGACTGTGACATCACAGCTGATGTCAGATGGTGTTGCTATAGAAACCATGTAGCTCACCTGAGTCCCTGTGAAGTTCATCATGGACTCCATGTTCTGGCCGTTAAAGATGTTCACCTGAAACATGACGAACAGAACGTCAATGTGTGTGTGTGTGTGTGTGTGTGTGTGTGTTGTCTGTGTCTGTGTGTGTGTGTGTGTGTGTCTGTCTGTGTGTGTGAGTGTGGTGTGTGTCTGTGAGTGTGTGTGAGTGTGTGTGTTGTGTGTGTGTCTGTGTCTGTGTGGTGTGTGTGTGTGTCTGTGTGTGTCTGTCTGTGTCTGTGTGTGTGTGTGTGTGTGTCTGTGTGTGTGTGTATGTGTCGTGTGTGTCTGTGGTGTGTCTGTGTGTGTCTGTGTGTGTGTGTATGTGTCTGTGGTGTGTGTGTGTGTGTGTGTCTGTATGTGTGTGTGTGTGTGTGTGTGTGTATGTGTGTGTGTGTGTGTGTGTGTCTGTCTGTGTGTGTGTGTGTGTCTGTGTGTCTGTGTGTGTGTCTGTGTGTGTGTGTGTCTGTGTGTGGTATGTATCTGTGTGTGTCTGTGTGTGTGTGTGTCTGTGTGTGTGTGTGTGTGTGTGTCTGTATGTGTGTGTGTGTGTATGTGTGTGTGTGTGTGTGTGTGTGTCTGTCTGTGTGTGTGTGTGTGTGTCTGTGTGGGTGTGTGTATGTGTCTGTGTGTGTCTGTCTGTGTGTCTGTGTGTGTGTGTGTGTGTGTGTGTGTGTGTGTGTGTGTGCTTACATAGCCCAGTGCTTGTCTCCTCGTGGTACTCCAGTCACATAGTCTACAGAGGGGAGAGTCGTCATGGAAACACAACCTGACAACACTGACCTTGATTCTCGTGATTGGTTCGATATTGACTGATGGATGAATTAAAGGGACAGTGCGGCTGTGACGACGTGCGGCTCACTGACGTCACGACTCATCACTGCGTTGGATCACTAACTGAGCTCACCTTCCTCCCCATCGTCATTGAAGTCTCCGACTGTCACAGAGTATCCTGGAGAACACACACACACACACACACACACACACACACACACACACACAATCAGTCAGTCAGAACAGTGAGGAGCCATACAGGTCCACTGTGTGTGTGTGTGTGTGTGTGTGTGTGTGTGTGTGGTTACCTAGGTAACTGTCGTCATAATTGGCCCCTGCTGATGGTGGTGAGGCTGTTGGCGTACGGGGTGATGAAATCTTGACCAGCACGAGTCAAGATCTCAGAGACGTCATCAGAGATCAGCTGACCTGAAGGAGACGAGAACCTCAGACAGAACCTTGAGTTGTGTGTGTGTGTGTGTGTGTGTGTGTGTGCGTACACACTGAGCTCAGTGTGTTTTCACTGATAATGTTCAACATGTAATTAAAGGAGCCACAGAGACACTGTAAACAAGTGTGAGAGTGTTGAGAGAGGACACACCCCCTGATGGCAGAGCACTACACACACATGTATTACAACACACACACACACACACACACACACACACACACACACACACACTCACCCTGCCAGTAGAAGCTCCTGGTCCTCCCACCACAACTTTGTTGTTCTTCTGAAGCCACAAACAGCAGAAAAGAAAAACTTCATGAGTCAGCGAAGGACACACAGAGGTCAGAGGTCAAAGGTCACACCTCCTGTAATAATAACTATAATAATAATGAGAAGAGAGTGAGTGTTGTTGTCACCGACCTTCAGGAAGTCAGCACTGAAGCCAGCTGACAGAAGCCCTGTCCCTCAGGTGAGTTCGCAGCTGGACACAGAAAACACAACTTACATCACAGCTGATGGAGACAGGAGGAGACAGGAGGACATAGAGGAGGAGACAGGAGGAGGCAGGAGGACATAGAGGAGGAGACAGGAGGAGGCAGGAGGACATAGAGGAGGAGACAGGAGGAGACAGGAGGAGGCAGGAGGAGACAGGAGGACATAGAGGAGGAGACAGGAGGACATAGAGGAGACAGGAGGAGACAGGAGGACATAGAGGAGGAGACAGGAGGAGACAGGAGGACATAGAGGAGGAGACAGGAGGACATAGAGGACGACCTACTGGACCTGCAGGGAGAGTACTCACCACTTTTCCTCCTTTCTTCAGGTAACACGTCCCACAGGCTCTCGCTCAGAGACACCGAAGGTCGACACTGGTACAGAGGAGCACAGGCCTGGACACACACACGCACACACAACACACACACACACACACACACAACAGGTACAAGTGAGTTACAGATGAAAGTGTGATGCTATGAAGAAGTTCATTTAATTCGTGTGTGCGTGTGTGTGTGTGTGTGTGTGTGTGCGTGCGTGTGTGTGTGTGCGTGTGTGTGTGTCTGTGTGTGTGTGTGTGTCTGTGTGTGTATGTGTGTGTGCCTGCGTGCGTGTGTGTGTGTGTGTGTGTGTGTGTGTGTGTGTGCGTGCGTGCGTGCGTGTGTGTGTGTGTGTTCTCACCAGGATGTGCTCTCCGTCTGATCGGACCGAGGCTCCAAACCACTGCTTGGACTTGAACTCCATCTGAGCTCCTTCAGAGTTCCTCCTGTCGTCTGCAGAGAGCCACAGTCTGATTACTGATCATTCAGCTGATCACTGATATTGATAAACTGATCACTAACTCAAACCCAGTGAGATGTCAGGATGGCAGCCTGGAGCAAGATGCAACACTGATTGGACAAGCCTGAATCAGTAATTACTGATGATCAATCAGAGGGATCGGACACAGATCAGACTACATCCAGATCTCTGAGGGCCAGGAGCTGATCCACTGATGGAAGATCAATACATCGATCAATACCCATCAATGAGCAAAGTGGAAAAAATGACTCATCAGTCACATGAAACACAATTGGTCTGATCTGGTCTGGACTGATCTGGTCTGGACTGATCTGGTCTAGTTGGTCTGGTCTAGTCTGGTCTGGTCTGGTCTGGACTGATCTGGTCTGGTCTGGACTGGTCTGGTCTGGACTGATCTGGTCTAGTCTGGCCTGGTCTGGTCTGGACTGATCTGGTCTGGTCTGGACTGGTCTGGTCTGGTCTGGTCTGGACTGATCTGGTCTGGTCTGGTCTGGACTCAGACAGTGAGTGGGCGTGTCCCAGTGGGCGTGTCCCAGTGGGCGGGGCCTACAGTCTGCAGACTGTTGAACGTGTTGAAACTGATCTGAGCTCAGAACAAACAGAAGCTTCTGTGTTTGTTAATGACTTGGATGTTTTCAATCATTACAGCAACACGTGATGTTCATGTCCTAACACACACACACACACACACACACACACACACACACAGAGCAGAACCATCATGACCAGACGAGTCACACAGACCAGAAAGAGAAAATAAAAACACACAGAGGAACAAAACCTGCTGGTGCATCATGGGTAAAGAGCCAGAATAGACCCAGACCAACACTGAGTCAGAGTCATACCACACACACACACACACACACACACACAGCTCCTGTTAATTCTTCAGCAGATCAGCAGGTCAAGTCAACAACAAAGACTCTATTGTGGAGGAAACTCAGAACGAGGCCACAACTCACGACCAGCTCCATCAGGGCCCGAGGAGCCTGCAGGGCTCGGTGTGTGTGTGTGTGTGTGTGTGTGTGGTGTGTGTGGTGCCTTGCTCAGAGGCACTGTGCAGCCAGAGGTAAACATCCTGTGCGTTAGACACTCGTTGACCTTTTATGGGCATGACAGAGACTCCAACACTGTTTACATGATGGAGCTCACACCAGGGCCTGGACCTGAACATCTGCACGGGGCAGAACCAGGGCCTGGACCTGAACATCTGCATGGAGCAGAACCAGGGCCTGGACCTGAACATCTGCACACGGCAGAACCAGGGCCTGGACCTGAACATCTGCATGGAGCAGAACCAGGGCCTGGACCTGAACATCTGCACACGGCAGAACCAGGGCCTGGACCTGAACATCTGCACACGGCAGAACCAGGGCCTGGACCTGAACATCTGCACGGGGCAGAACCAGGGCCTGGACCTGAACATCTGCACACGGCAGAACCAGGGCCTGGACCTGAACATCTGCACGGAGCAGAACCAGGGCCTGGACCTGAACATCTGCACACGGCAGAACCAGGGCCTGGACCTGAACATCTGCATGGAGCAGAACCAGGGCCTGGACTGAACATCTGCACACGGCAGAACCAGGGCCTGGACCTGAACATCTGCATGGAGCAGAACCAGGGCCTGGACCTGAACATCTGCACACGGCAGAACCAGGGCCTGGACCTGAACATCTGCACACGGCAGAACCAGGGCCTGGACCTGAACACCTGCACGGGGCAGAACCGGGGTCTGGACCTGAACATCTGCACACGGCAGAACCAGGGCCTGGACCTGAACATCTGCACGGAGCAGAACCAGGGCCTGGACCTGAACATCTGCACACGGCAGAACCAGGGCCTGGACCTGAACATCTGCACACGGCAGAACCAGGGTCTGGACCACATGTAGAACTACACCTGTGGTCAAGTGTGATGTCATCATGTCACGGTCAAATGTCATTTCACTTCCTTCCTCTTTACATTGCGATATCTGCTCTGTTGTCTCCATAGCAACACACCACTGTGGTGCTGACGATGGCCAATGATGTTGACACACATTTCACAACATCAAAAATAACCCTGTGTGGGTGTTACTGAGCACCAACCCCACACACACACACACACACACACACACACACACACACACACACACCTGGATCAAACACATGATCATGTGCGAGCCGCTGTAAACAGGAAGTGGTTTGTCTTTAAGTGGACGACAGCTGCAGACTCTGATCATCGTCTCCTCTGGTATCGAGGGCTGATCAGTACGGTGGCCCTGAAGGCTCAGCTCACTGTGACACACACACACACACACCACAACACACAAAGGTGATGAGACAATCACACTACATCAGTTGACAACACAGCAGAGGTTTCTGACATCCCGGCCTCTTTCTGTGTGTGTGTGTGTGTGTGTGTGTCACAGTGAGCTGAGCCTTCAGGGCCACCGTACTGAGGCCTGACAGTCTGACTCTTCACTGACATCACCTCACACTGATGGAACTGAAGCTGAGGCCGTGTTTCAGCGCTGCACATTATCCTGAGCTCCATGTTGTGGAGGCTTCCTGCAGAAATGCACTATGGGAACTGTAGTTAATGTTCCACCTTCTGTTTTCACGTCTGAGGCTTTGACCTCGGATCGTTTCACTTCTCCTGCGAAGCTGCTGCAGCTGGGAAACATCTGGATTCACCTGCTCTCCAGCAGCAGAGTGAGGCTCCTGTTCTCAGGCTTGTTGCCTCGTACAGACTCAGACACAGAGGGGAAACACAGGAAGACGGCGGTTTGATGTTCTACTGAGGGTTAACCACAGGGTCACAGGGTCACACCTCTGCTCAACCTCAGTCTCCGCTCATGTCGAGCTCACACACTGTTCACATCTCAGACCGGCACTCAGCCTCTGTGAGAAGCAGACACTCTGCCGGTTGTCACCAGGAAACAGCCTGAGCCATCAGGACAGATGAGGACACATCAGGAAACATCAGGCTGCTGGTCCAGGATCTGATGTGTCCTCCTCCTGTCAACGGTCACTTCAACTCTGAGTTTAACATTTTCTAACATTCATTGTTATCACACAGAGACACAGAGAAGACAAGGAACCACAGGAACAGGCTCAGAGCCCCCCCCCCCCCTTCTGATTGGCTGACACTGACCAACCACAGAGAGGCAGCGAGAGGAGATGGAAAACTACACTGTTTAACCCTTCAAAATAAAACACAGGTGAAAAGGAGGAGGAAGAGGAGGAGGATGTTAAGGATCCTCACACAGCCTCAAGCAGCAAATGAGACTTTTACTACCACAGCTGGAGAGAGGTGCATTGTGGGTACATTAGATGCAGGATCAGACACAGTGGGCGAGTCCACACAGCTCCTGCCTCACTACACACAACACATTCCTGGATGAGTCCTGACACGAGAGCACGACCTCGACACCACGCTGCAGAGAGGGAGGGAGGGAGTGGTGTGTGTGTGTGTGTGTGTGTGTGTGTGTGTGTGTGTGTGTGAGTGTGTGTGTCAATATATTTACATTCAGTGATATTTCCATTCATCATAGTTTCCATAGTCACTGGTGGATCTAATGTGTCTTCATTAACAGGAAGTGTGTCAGCTCACTGTTCACAGCTGCTGCTCCTTCACATTAAAAGCCCCAGCTGTGACTGCTGGTGAGAAGGTGTGTTTCATCTGTCTGCTCACTGTCTGTGGTCAGGTCAGAAACCACAGGACAGGTAGACCTTCAGTATGAGCCCCAGTGGCCTGAAGGGGGCGCAGCAGTCTGAACATAGTGGGTCAGTGATCAGTGATCGGTGATCAGTGATCGGTGATCAGTGACAGTGAAACATGACTCTATCTACACTAACTGTGACTCGGTCGCTCTGAGTTGTGAAGCGTGAAGCCCCTGCTGCAGAGAGCAGGAGGCAGCAGGTCTGCTGGGGGCGGGGCCTCAGCCTCAGGTGTTCGGACCACTGGGTGTGTTAAAGAGTTTTCAGTACCTGAGTTGTCGAACAGCAGCTGCTGGCAGGCTGCAGAGCTCCTCCAGGGACAGCTGTACACCGCCCCCTCTCCACCACACTGCTGGAGGCCGCGGACGTGTTGGCCCGGGGGCCCCGATGAGAACATCTGACCTGGGGGGCAAGGACACGTTACACTCCAACACAGAGGCTGAGCTCAACAGCAACACTGACGTTCACCTGTCAACACACTCTGACAGTAATGATCAGCTCTGGAAGGTCCAGGTAATCAATTGATCAGAGAAATCCAATGAAGCTGATCATATGGACTCTGTGACATCATCACTGCTCCGAGACATTAACAACATTTAGCTGATCAGAGTCTCTGAGCTGGAAGGAAACACTCCGCCTTTGTTCCCTGAGCTGGAGAGTGAAACAGGATTTAACTGTGACCTGGCACCAGAGCAGCTGGACGGTTAGCTGGAGGGTTAGCAGGACTGTTAGCTGGGCCATTAGCAGGAGTGTTAGCAGGAGTGTTAGCTGGACTGTTAGCAGGCGGTCAGCAGGAGTGTTAGCAGGAGGGTTAGCAGGAGTGTTAGCTGGACTGTTAGCTGGGCCATTAGCAGGACTGTTAGCAGGACTGTTAGCTGGAGGGTTAGCAGGAGGGTTAGCAGGACTGTTAGCTGGACTGTTAGCAGGACTGTTAGCAGGAGTGTTAGCTGGGCCATTAGCAGGAGTGTTAGCAGGACTGTTAGCAGGAGGGTTAGCTGGGCCATTAGCAGGACTGTTAGCTGGACTGTTAGCTGGACTGTTAGCTGGGCCATTAGCAGGACTGTTAGCTGGACTGTTAGCTGGGCCCTTAGCAGGATTACCTCCACAGGGTCACAGTGGTCTCTGCTGGGGCCTGGGGGGTCTGGGGGCTGTTTGTAGGACAGTGGTTCAGTTTGATTGATTTATTGTGTCTGAGTGAGATTAAACCAGGGCCTGCTGATGGTCCAGAGCTGGTCTGCTCCCTGGGTGTCAGCACAAAGGGACACAAACAAAGACCGGTTGATTTACAGTGATGATGAACGACATCCCTGGTGCTGCTAACCATCCAGGTGGAAGAAGAGTCCAGGCCCTCGTGCACAGCTGGGAGTAAACTGGACTCTGCAGCTGCTTTAGTCTGATCGACAACACTGAGCTGAAGGAAGTGAACGTCTCTGTGAGGCGTGTGTTTCCAGGGGAGGGGCAGCTGCTGCTTTCCCTCCGTTTATATGGACACTGTGTCATTAGTGTCAGACAGGGTGTGTGTGGGTGTGTGTGTGTGTGTGTGTGTGAGGGCTGGTCTCTGCTGCAGGTTGAGAGTTAAAAGAAAGACCCAGAACTTTGACTCGACAGTCGTGTTGTTATCGTCTCCAGCAGCAGCAGGAAGCAGCAGCAGGGAAACACAGGAGCTGACAGTGAACCATAAAACCATGAGCAGCGCTGGCAGCAGCAGGAGACACACACACACACACACACCACACACACACACACACACACACACACCATTAATTACGCTTTTACCTGCAAACACACAGCTTAACACAACCACGACCACAGGCTGCGTTTCGCTGCAGTTTGCACATTTTTGAAGCGGCTGCTTGAACACACCTTAAATTCATGGGTTAAGCCCTTTCAAATAAGATACTGGCACACACAGGAAGTGTTCGCCGTTCACTAACGCACCGATCAAAAGTTTGATAAGGTTTGAAAACTACTGGACCAGAGAGGTGGAGGTGAAACCACAACCCTCATCCACAGCCTCAACAGGAAGTCCTTCAAAGTAAAAGCAGTCAGCAGTACGTCAGTGTTGTAGCTCGGACAGGTGGTGTCAGGCCAATGTGATCGATCAGAACTTTATTGATCAGTAACAGTACCACACTCTGACTGTGGGAAGTATCTCTACCATGTAGGTATTCTGCCTCTGACCCAACCCTGATCACAGGTCCAGGCCCAGGTCCAGGAGGTGATGGTACTGACAGCACAGACACTGTGTCTGTGCTGCTGCTGCCTGGCTCACACCTCCGTCTGCTGGGAACCATCAGACCCTCAGACCAGCATGATGACATGAGACCTGGGAGGAGTGTGTGTGGACTCTGGGTCTGTGGTTGGCCTGAGCCCAGCTCCGTCAGACCGACAGGAAGCGTTGAACTGATACCGTCCAGAGTCTGTTGGTGCTTCTGACTGCGTCCAAACACCACGGTGGAGTCTCACTGTGATGAACTCAACCTGAACATCGTCATAATCATCATCATCATCATACCCCTAACCTAACCCTGACCCCCCCACCCCCCCACCACCACCTCTCTTACCTCTTGTTGTCGGTGGTCTTGAAGAAGTCCACCGAGAAGCCGAAGTAGCTCCCCTCGGGTCCGGAGAACACGGACGGTTTGTCCACGTCCAGGTTGAAGGAGCCGCAGCGGTGGAAGTGAACACAGAGCAGGACGACGAGACCGAGAGCCGACCGACCTCCCGCCATGGCCGCCGCTGAACAACCGATGGAGACACCAACGACGAAGAAGAGGAAGAAGATGATGATGATGATGATGATGCTCGTTAGTCTACGGGGCTCCGGGGGGAGGAGGGGGGGGGTCCCTGTGGTCCGAGTCCGCCGGCGGAGTCACAGTGAGCGGCTGTGAAATCTGAGTCCTCCCCTGGAGAGAACTCGTCTTCCAAGTGTCAATCAAAACGCGTCTGTGGCTCGTGACGAAACCGTTAAACTCCGAGCGACAGAAGCCGAGGCGGTTCCGGTCCCGAGCGGCGGGTCGTTAGCGTGTTTGAGCCGATACAAGCCGAGGAAACACGGGAACAAGTCCGGGGAGAGGCCACGACTGTGTGTGTGTGTGTGTGTGTGTGTGGGATTGTCCCGACCAGCTGACGTCAAGCCCGGACATCGAATCCCACTTCCGGTTTATTCCTTTCAAAACAAACGAGAAAAAACGAGTCCGGGGTCGTTTGTGCAGCAGCTAGCTTAAACGGCTCAGAGCTAGCCTCGGTTTGTTTCTGTCTTTTAGAAAATGAAATTCAGTGGTCCAAGTTTTTTGTCTGTCAAATTATTTTCATTTCACGATTACATTAAATGAAAAGTTTTTAAACTGAACAAACACATACAACAGTAAATACACAGTGAGACCAATATAAGGTTCTGCTAATCAATAGACATCAGTTTGAATTGAGTCAATGGTCAAATAGATTTTTTTTTCGGTTTTAATTTTTCAGTAGAAATCAATTACATTTTCAATTCTTTATTTTTAAATATATGACAAGTCATTCCATTTTGTGAATGACAATAATGATTAAAATGCTTGTGTGCGTTTCATTTGTGCAGAAGTTGAACGTCAATAACGAGGAATACATTGACTTTTGTTCATATGACATCTACGTTTCATTGTAGTGATAGTGACCAGAGCAGAGGGGGGTGAGGTGACACACAGTCCGTTACTGAATGGTCTGATGTAGAAGCATCAGTGTGTGTTTATATTTATCAGAATATCTTAATTCATCTTTGGACTGTGTGTTCATGGGTTTTAATGTATAGTCAGGTCTCTCTTGAAAATTATTTCTGAATAAATGGGAGTGAAATTAAATGCACAAATAAACAAATAAATACACTGATAAATAAGACGTGTTATCCCGGGAATATCTGACAGGATATTGACTCTGACCATGTTCAAAACCATGTCACCATGAAGGAGCAGCTGCTTTTATTCTGAAGGCGGGCTGGTATTCCTGTGTCTCGCGCTCTGTCTACGTCCAGTTGACGCAGCGTTTCTTGACACACAACAGGAAGTTCATTCCGCCTCATCAGACTGAGGAACACACACTTCAGTGGGGCTGGCAGGCGCCTCCAATAACAGGGCCTTTTATTTGTAGAAGGGGGGTGAGGGGTGAAAGCTGTTTAAAATACAACACGGGCTGCACACCATTAATTATTGTTTTACTAAGTGGTGGATCAGAAACCTGAAACGACTCAGACCTGATCCAGCGCCGACTGTTCATGTTAATCCCTCCGACACAAACAACTATGAAAACTGTGTGTTTGGACCTGCTGCAAACACACACCCTATGTTTGTCACAATAACTGCACATGAATTACCACAATCACACCCACCACCACCACCAACAACAACAGCAACAACAACACCAACAACAACAACAACACCACCAACAACAACAGCAACAACAACAGCAACAACAACAGACAGAACTGAAAAATGAAGAGAGAATCAGAGAGGCCGTCACAGGAAGTGATTACTTCACAGGACGTTTGTAAAAAGTAACTTTATTGTTACTTTAAAAGTTGTTTGTCACTTTTATTTGTGCGACTGCTACAACAGCAGCAATTAAAGTGAAGCAACACAGACTGATAATACTGTAAGTGTGTGTGCCTGTGTGTCTGTCAGCAGGGAGTGTCCACCAAGACCACAGTTAGTCATTCAATCAGGGTGTGTACACACACTCTCTCTCTCTCTCTCTCTCTCTCTCTCTCTATCACACACACACAACAGTCACATTAAAGGTTACAGCAGCTGAGATACTGTTGTCAGGAGATTGTACATGTGTGCTTTGCCCATATTTAGTCACTCAGCTGGAGAGCAGTGTTGTGTACCACCGTGGTGTTAAAGGAACATTTCAACAAAGTGAAATCCAGCTGCTACCATTGTTTATGAATACAGACAGTCAGACTGCAGGAGTCAGCACAACAAGACTGATCCACTTTCACACTAGAGTTTCATCTGCAGTTTCTCTGTTGATGGACTGAATGGCAGCTCCACAGCTGATCCTGGCCTGGCTCAACTGGATCTGCAGACCAAGAGCTCGTTCTCCTACAGTGAGCAGTTGTGAAAATACATTTGCTGTAATCAGCAGTGGAACATTTCAGCTGCATGACTGACATCATTAGTAAGTAAAACCAGGAGGTGTCCCTGTGAACCTGGGGGGGGGTGTTGGCTGGAGCAACATGCTCCTGGTGGGGTCGCTCATGGCAGATTTGGCCAGACAAAGAATGGTTCATGTAGCCCCCATGAATCAAGAGAGGAAGAGCCCATGTGGAGCCAAGGGTTCAGATCCCGTCTGGTCTGTGAGGGTGAAGGGCAGTTTTCTTATTGTGGGGTGAGAGTCCCAAACAGGACATTCACAGTCCCACTGTCGAGCTTTATGCTCAACACAAGGGAGTCCCAGATCAAGAAGGACCAGTCTGAATGAGGTCTGGGTCAAGTCCTAGATCAGCACACGTGTCCCACGTCAACAACCTGAAGTCACATTCACTTCAGGACCATCATGACCAAAGTCAACCAGGGTCAGTTCAAGTCCCACTTTAAGACCCATGTCAGGTCAGGACAAAGGAGTCACATGTTGAGACCGTTAGTGACGAATCGACCCGAGTCAGGACCAGGCTGGCTCTAAGTCAGGACTGTCCCACAGGTCCAGAAGTCCACATCCAATCAGGACCATCAAAGACCAAGGTCAAGAAAGGTAAAGTAAAGTTGAGTTGTGTTCGAGGCCCAGCTGAAATCTGAGGTTGTGTGGTATGAGCATGGTGTTTCTGCAGAGGCAGAGACTGAGGAGGACATGTTGAGGGTCAGCCTCTCACAGATAACGGCTTCAGATGATGAGTCAGAGTGTCACAGGTTCAGACTGAGTCCAGCGGCGGACGAGTCAGTGAACAGTCAGACTGTTACAGGCTGAGGGGATTTCGTCTTATTTGGCCATGAGCTGCTCTGAATCACTGCTACAATGAAGTGTGCACTAAAGAATGTGTGGCAGGACTCCCATGGGGTTCACAGGAGGGGGGAGGGTGTGTGTGTGTGTGTGTGTGTGTGTACATCTATCTTTGTGAGGACCAATTTAAGTCATTAGAACTTCAATGGGTGTGAGTTTCCTCACTCTTGGATAAAATGCAGTCAGTGTGTGTGTGTGTGTGTGTGTGTGTGTGTGTGTGTGTGTGTGTGGTAGGGTGGTGTAATACAACGTGGGAGTGAAGCAGCATTCTTGTGTATTTGTGTAAGAGTGATGGTGTAAGGCAGACCTCTTATTTAGATTACGTACCGTCGTACGACAGAGAGATGCATGTGAACCTGTGTGTGTGTGTGTGTGTGTGTGTGTGTGTGTGTGCGTGTGTGTGTGTGTCTTGGCTGAAGTGTAGACATAATTCCTGGCTGCTTCCAAACAAATGTGAGGCTCAAACAGCAGATGTGGACTGATGGAGGTGAGTGAACCTTTACGTTCAGCTGCTGTCGCGCGGTGGAAACAGAGACTCTACACCCTCTGGTTCTGCTGCTACATCAGCACAGCTTCATGAAGACGTTGAGCTGAGACCAGCGTTACCATGGAGGATCAGTACGGTGGCTGTGAGGGCTCAACCCGACACGACAGAGGAGTTTCCAGAGACACAGTGAGGCATAGAGAATAAAGAACCACTCCATGTAGTATAAAGGTAGACGTTTGCCTTAAGTCAGTCAGGGTTCAGGGTTCAGGGCCTGAGAGGCAGGAGGGAACTGGGCCCCTGTGTCCCTGACCTGGTCCGTCATGTTGGCTGAGTTCTAATCCAGTCTCTTACAGACCATAGACTGTATATGAGTCAGGCTCCTTCACATGAAGTGTGTCAGTGTCCCATTGTGACATCATCAAGTCAGTTTCTGTCCCTCACATTCAGTCAGCATGGACACTGACTTTGCTTCAGGAAATTACCCACAATTCATAGCGATGTGAAGTCAAATACAGATGTCATCCAAACAGTTGCATCGGAACCACTCCCAGTCCGGGTGCTGGTCCCGATCACTGTTGTGGTCCCGGTCCAGATTCCAGTACTGGTTCGGGTCCCGGTCCCGGTCCCGGTTCAGAGTCCGGCCCCAGTCCCAATCCCGGTTCGGATTCCGGTACCGGTTCGGGTCCCGGTCCCAGTTCGGGTTCGGATTCCGGTACTGGTTCGGGTCCCGGTTCGGGTTTAGGATTCCGGTACCGTTTGGATTCCGGTTCGGGTTCCGGTCCCGGTCCCGGTCCCGGTTCCGGTTCGGGTTCGAGTTCGGATTCCGGTACCGGTACCGGTTCGGGTTCGGGTCCCGGTCCCGGTCCCGGTTCGGGTTCGGGTTCGGATTCCGGTACCAGTACCGGTTCGGGTCCCGGTTCGGGTTTAGGATTCTGGTACCGGTTCGGATTCCGGTTCGGGTCCCGGTCCCGGTTCGGGTTCGGGTTCGGATTCCGGTACCGGTACCGGTTCGGGTCCCGGTCCCGGTCCCGTTCAGAGTCCGGCCCCAGTCCCGGTCCCGGTTCGGATTCTGGTACCGGTTCGGGTCCGGTCCCGGTTCGGGTTCGGATTCCGGTACCGGTACCGGTTCGGGTCCCGGTTCGGGTTTAGGATTCGGTACCGGTTCGGGTCCCGGTTCGGGTTCCGGTACCGGTACCGGTTCGGGTCCCGGTTCGGGTTTAGGATTCTAGTACCGGTTCGGATTCTGGTTCGGGTCCCGGTCCCGGTTCCGGTTCGGGTTCGGATTCCGGTACCGGTACCGGTACCAGTTCGGGTCCCGGTACCGGTTCGGGTTCGGATTCCGGTACCGGGACCGGTACCGGAACCGGAACCCGAACCGGGACCGGGACCGGGACCGGAACCAGAACCGGTACCGGAATCCGAACCCGAACCCGGACCGGGACCCGAACCGGGACCACAAAAGTGATCGGGACCAGCACCTGGACTGGGAGTGGTTCCGATGTAACTCTTTGGACGACATCTGTATTTGACTTCACACCGCTATGAACTGTGGGTAATTTCCTGAAGCAAAGTCACTGAATGTGAGGGACAGAAACCTGAGGGGAAGAAGGTAGAAGTTTTCCCTAAAGCTCCATACGGTACAAAGGTAGACGTGCGTCTTAAAGCTCCATACAGTATAAAGGTAGACGTGCGTCTTAAAGCTCCATACGGTATAAAGGTAGACGTGCGTCTTAAAGCTCCATACAGTATAAAGGTAGACGTCCATGTGTAGTGTGATTATAAAGCAGCTCTAGGTTCTATATTAATACTGTGAAAGTATCAAAGCCTCAGTCCACAGAGAGATCTGCTGCCATCTAGTGGGGTAACAGGACACTGCTGTCCAACTCATTTCCTCTTTCCTTTTCCAACTGATAAAGACATACTGTCTTCATCTGGTCTCTTACAACGTCAATAGTTAATCAATAGTTATATTTACCAGTGGTGAAAGGCTTGTGTCTGTCAGCAGAGTGACGTCAGGTGAACAGCACAGATCTAAGAGGTCACAGGTGTCAAACTGCTGAGACTGAACACTGCATCCGGTTTGTTCTGGTCACCCTCTCAGGTGGTTTCCATGGCAACTGAGACACCCCCGATCGATAACTGATCACCACGAGTGTTCACAGGAGTTTCAGAGGGATTGTAGAGTGTGTTAGAGTTGTTATCACTACATGTGTGTGGTTTGTGTGTGTGACTGTGTTGTGAAGGAAAACACAGAGCGGACCAGGACCTGCCTGCTCCGCTCTGTGTCCCTGTGTCCACACCTCCACCTGCCTCACCTTCACTGAGACACCACCATGTGACTTTAAACATTTATTCTGTTTTCACCAGGACTGACATCATCATCATCATCATCATCATCATCATCATCATCATCATCATTGTGTGTCTGTCAGCAGGAAGCTGAGGTCAGTACCAGGCTCGTACTCGGCCGTGGGCTTCCCCCTAAAACAACAACAACATCATCATGGTGAGAACCATCCGTTACTGGTTTTACTGGGTTAACTGGTCTGACTCTGGGCTGTACTGGGTAGGGCTGGGCGATAATGGCAAAAATCTAAATCACGATTAATTGAACTTTTTACCTTGATTACGATTAATGACCGATTACAGTGTCATCACTGTCGTCGACCCCCAATAATCACGTAGCCGCGGCCCGCCGCCACTTAGCAGACACCCTCCATTATGTTTTATGGAGGGGGTAAAAGCTGCTTGATTTGCACAGTGTTTGAGTTTTCCTCCCTTTCGCTTCCATGTTGCACACTGGGTGGGGCGGAGTCACGTGACTACACAGCCAGGTGTGTTTTTCAGGTGATGGTGCACCAGGAGGGAGAGAGGGGGGAAAACACGGACAGGATTACGTCGGTTTGAGGCTCTAAATCTCGGTTTCGATTATTTTTGGATGAATTGCCCAGCCCTAGTCCTGGGCTGACCTGGTGAAGAGTCTGGCCTTGGTGGTTCCCAGTAGTGTGGCTTTGTCTCCCTCCACCAGCAGCATGGAGCCCTCCCTCAGGCCCTGACAACACAAAACCAAACCAGTCAGTCTGCTGGTCCAGCTCCTGGTCCAGCTCCTGGTCCAGCTCCTGGTCCAGAGTCCAGGTACAAAAGTTTGTCACTATAACGCGGGGCAGTGAGGGTGAACCAGGAGCTGCAGGCGATACAGGTCTGAAGACAGCAGGTAACAGGAAGTGAGGCTGTACTCACCAGGACACATGGGGTGTCAGGTTCTTCGTGGTACTGGGTGATCCTCTGCTCTCTGGTCTCCTGTCACAACACAACCACATCAACAACAACTGTGACACAAACAGTACAACACATCAGGAACATGGTGCCACCTCATGACCTCTGTCATGTGTCTGACACGCTGAGCTGCAGCTTGGAGCAGTTAGACCAGGTCTGCAGGAGAAGGGTTCAGTTAAACCGACTGATGTGCAAACAGCTGTATCACTGCTGAGGAATCAACAATCAGGAAGTCTGTGGATCCGTCTGCTGACACTGCGCTGACTTCACATGTTGCACAACTTGCACAACTCAGACAGCGGAAACACACGAGGACACGATCACAGAGTGACTCAGTGTTTCACTGCCTCTTTATCTCCACAGATCATCAGTGTGGACTCCTCTGATAAGGACCGGCTACATCAAGGTCTCAGGTAACGCCACTGTAAATCTTTAATCCAATGAGGAAGGACAGGTGAACTGTTCAGGACTCAGACAGCAGGTGTGGTCTGATCCAGATCCAGATCCAGACGTTTACCAATGAGTCAGAGGATTTAAAAGAACGGACGTTTTGGGACGTGTCCCTACATCTGCACAGCAAACATGAAGCTACTGCCACGAGGTGGTTAGCTTAACTTAACCTAGCATAGCATAGCACCTGTAAAGATCACTGATGGAAGTGTTGGATATTGTTCATTTAATCTGTCGAACAGCCAAAGTCAAAGAGTTTGGTAACTTCCTGGAGAACCAGGATCACATTCAACAGACAGTCTCAGGTCTGGCACTGGACCTGCTGCTGGTCCCCTTAATCTAAACCCAAACCTGGACTCTGCTGGTGCTCTGAGGATTGTTGTTAGTCGTTTTTTACTGCAGGCCGGTCCGTCCTCACTACTCACCCCCATGTGGCGGCTGCCGGGGTCGGGGTCCAGGTAGTGAGGGTTGATGTTGAAGGGGACAAGGCCGATGGCGGAGAAGGACGGAGGGTAGACGATGGGCATGTCATTGGTGGTGTTGATGCTGATGGTGGCTACGTTGGTGCCGGCACTGGAGCCCATGTAGGGGACACCATCCTGGAACGGGGGGATGATACAACATCTCAGAAAGTCCTCACCTCAATCCTTTTAGATTTGATCCAAGGCAAACTGATCAGATGTTGCTGGTCAAAGGTCAAAGGTTAAGATCAGAGTGATTGAGACATTCTGGATCAACAGGGTCTAACACGCAGACGAGTCCTCACCTCCAGGACTCTCCTCCTGATCTCCATCACCACCTTGTTGTCATAGAGACTCTTGAGCAACCTGAAGGTGTTTCCTCCACCTGCAGGAAACACACTGAGTCATCAGGTCATGATGTCACTGCAGACTGAGGTCAAGAAGCAGGACGTCCTCATCCTACTGTTCCTCACCTATGAAGATACCCTCAGCCTTCCTGACGGCCTCCACAGGGTCCGAGGCCTCGTGGATCCCGTCCACCTCATAACCTGCAGGGGCCCAACACCTCTCAGGTTAATCAGTTACCTGCGGTGATGTCATGTGTTACCTGTGGTGCACCTACCCAGAGTTTTAAACTTGTTGCGGGCAGTTCTGGTGTAGGCGTCTCTGTCATGGAGAGCGTAGGGAACAAAGAGCACTCGCTTCACATCCCTGAAACAATCACAGGACAGGGGAGAGACAGAGGACAGACAGGGGACACACAGCACCATGTACCAGTCAGATAAGAGCTCGTTATAGATAATCATTGATCACTGATAACGAGTGAAATATCTCAACATCCTGTCGTTCACTCATCCAAAGCCAGACTCCACTGAAACACCTTTTATTTCAACACAAACCTTCAACAACATGAAGTGAGGCCTTCATGTGACCTACTGTCCAACGTCTGTCCAACATCTGTCCAACGTCTGTCCAAACTCTACTGGACATATCTGATAATTGACGGGTCTTTTACAAACTCTTTGCACAGACACTCAGGGCTGTTGTTGAATGTAATGTCTATAACAGGGGTGGTGAACCATGTGCCATGGAGAGCCATGTGTGTGCAGGTTTTCCTTCCAACCAAAGACTTCAACGGGCGATTTCACCAATTAACACACCTTCAGCCACAGAGGTGTGTTAATCAGTGAATCACCTGTTGAAGTCTTAGGGTTGAAGGGAAAACCTGCACACACATGGCTCTCCATGGCACATGGTTCACCACCCCTGGTCTATAATAACCTGCAGCTGTGACGTTGGACTTCACCACGTGACCGGGGCTTTTAAAGAACGATCCAACATTTCCACAGACACGTGTGTTTGTTCATAACAACAACAACAACAACAATGCAAAAAATATTTTAATTTGCAAGATTTCTCAACCGAACCGAACCGAACCTGTCTGTGTCACAGAGCCGTTTGTTTCCTGAACCGACTCTTGAATCCTAAACCTGACTCGGTGCAGGTTTATGTTTTAAATCTAACCCTAATCACATGGAAATACGTGTCTGCCGAGCTTCACCGGACATGTGATGATGATATGAGACATTGATAAGTGATCACAGGGACCAGTCTGCAACTTGAATCAACCTGGAAAACGCGAATGACTCGAACAAAGTTCCCGGTGAGTTCCCGGTGAGTCGGTGACTTACTTGCCGAAGAAGAGCCGGATCTGCTGCTGACAGTGGTCCAGGTAGCCGCTGCCGTGCAGGGTGGAGTTGGACACGAGCAGGAGTCTCCGCTTCATGAGGACACAGACCGGGACACAGACGGAGCTCAGACCGACACACGGAGGAGAAGCTGCGGGGTCAGAGTTCACAGAAGTTCGCTGACAGCAGCTCTTCTCCCGGCCAATAAATGACAACGACCCGCCCGTCGGTGCTGCTCCGCTGCAGGAAACAAACGCACCGTCCAGTCCGGCC
>JAFELL010001558.1:12500-20000 GCA_019059645.1 Caranx melampygus | reverse complement strand
CTGATTCGTGCTTTTGTTTGGATAACACCAGCGAGGCCGGGATCCCCCCTCGCTGCACCCCTCTCATTTCCTGTTCACGTCAGCCGAACCGACCCTCCCAGCTCTCTGCAGGAAACCAGTGATAAGAAGGAGTGACGGAGAGGAGGAGGAGGAGGAGGAAGGGGGGGGGGGGGTTTAGCAGTTTATTCAGGTCAAAGTGATGCCCCACCCACCTATATTTTTCATGATGACACAGAAAACAGTCAGCCAATCAGAAGAGAGGTTCACTGTAACCCTGGTCTTGCTAACCTCCTCGTCACTGTCCAGTAGAGAGTCACTGTATCCCTGCACAGTCATTGTTGTCCTGAGGAGCTGGCACCGCCTCCCCCCCTCATACCTGACCCTCCTTCACTGTCAGAGACATTTTAAACTCAGACCACATGTGGTACATTATTTTCATGTGTTTGCTCTGTCTCCTTCAGGAGGAAAACAAATGACACAATGACAGTACACACAATGTGTCATCATCCTGCTCTGCCACTGGAGGGCGTCGACCCCAACCTGCTGCTGAACTTCACCTCCAGAGAGTGTCACATGGTCCCACAGCCGGCAGAAGATGGAGCTATGATGGTCTGTGGTTGCCACGGAGAACACGAGTGTAACGACAAACTGATCTTCAACAAGGGAGCTAATGGTGAGGGGGGTGTGGGTTGGATGGATGGATGGATGGATGTCAGTGTCTTCAGTATCTTCTCTCCATTGCTGCAGGGTTCTTCAAGCTGCAGAGTAAAGATGTGATCCCAGTGGTGGTGGTTAGTTTGGTGCCTCCCGTCCTTGTGGCCATTGTCGCCACTGCCGCCTTCTATTTCTACCGCACGCACCGTTCTGACAAACCCAGCCCTCCTGCACGCCCTGACTGGCCCACCAAACGCACCCCAGAGCTCTACCAGGCTTTGGACCTGCCATGTGGAGGCCAGGGGGTGGGGGGCCGAGGAGGAGGTGTGACAGGTCCTGGATGTCAAAGGGAGGAGTCCAATGCTAAGGTGTCATCTCTCAACAATGACATCATCACAGATTGGCAAGGCCAAATGGCTGAACCTCTGCCCATCAAGCTGGAGGTCCTGGTGGGGAAGGGGCGTTTTTCTGAGGTGTGGAGGGCACGCCTCCTGCAGGGCGACAAGGGTGGAGTCAGCAGTTATGACACCGTAGCGGTGAAGGTGTTTCCAGCTGTGGAGTACGCCTCGTGGAGAAACGAGTGCTCCATCTTCTCAGATCCCAAACTGGAGCATGAAAACGTGGTCCAGTTCCTGGCAGCTGAGGAGAGGGGTCTGCCCGGTCACGCCCTCAGGAAGTACTGGCTGGTTTTGGCCTATCACAGCCTCGGGAACCTGCAGGACTTCCTCACAGCAAACATACTGAGCTGGGAGGAGCTTGTTGCCATGGCGGGCAGTATCGCAAAAGGGGTAGCTCATCTCCACAGCGACACGACGCCCAGTGGGATACCAAAGGTAAACAACGGGCACCATCTCTGCAAATCCAGGTTTTCAGCACATCTCTTGTAACGATGATGATGTGGACTGACTTCAGGCCCAGTAGTCTCAGGGTAAATTGAGCAAGTTGACAGTGTGTGTTGCTGGTTGTCTGTGTTGCTGTAGGTGCCTGTTGCCCATCGGGACCTGAAGAGCAGTAACATTGTGGTGAAGAGCAGGAAGGAGTGTGCTCTCTGTGACTTTGGTCTGGCTCTGAGATTGGACCTCTCTCTCACTGTTGATGACTTTGCCAACAGTGGACAGGTAAACTGTTCAGGATGGTTTGTCTGAAGAACTTGTGTGTGATGGTGAGGTTGTCATTTGACTGGACTCCCCTGTATCATCCCGTCCAGGTGGGGACAGCTCGCTACATGGCTCCTGAAGTATTGGAGTCCAGGGTGAACCTGGAGGACCTTGAGGCCTTTAAACAGATGGACGTTTACTCCATGGCTCTGGTCCTGTGGGAGATGGCCTCCCGCTGCCACGCCATCGGAAGTAGGAGCTTTTCTGTTGTTGCTGCGAAACGTTTTTAGAGCACAGGACGAGCATTAAGTGTGTATTTGTGAACTTAACATGTTTGTGTGTGTGTGTGTTGGTGCAGAGGTGGAGAGCTACGAACCGGCCTTTGGCTCTAAGGTGTGTGAGCAGCCCTGTGTGGACAGTATGAGGGACCTGGTTCTGAGAGACCGAGGCCGTCCTGACATCCCCTCAGCCTGGACACAGCATCAGGTCAGATGCTCAAACACCTGCATCACTTATCAATATGTTAAAATCACAGTGCAAGTCTCCTTTGAATCCTGATCATCCATCGGAGATGATGCTGTTGTGAGTTATATTTGGTCAGCAATATAAAGTTATGTCAGCGAAGAATATCACATTTACTTTCCAGTGTTTCCAGTGAAGAACCTCTGGCTCTCCACCACCAGCAGGCCCAAAGCCCTTACATTCATTTAGACGTTTCAACCAGTTTACATTAATTTGAATTATGTAAATTGTAATGAGCTTAAAATCAAGTCCATCAAAAATAGAACCAGCCAACAAACAATCACATGAAAACATCACCAACAAGCTTGGACAAATAAACCAGTGTCATCTGCATAGAGGTGATCATGGAGAATGATGTTACCTGTGTCTGTAGTGGATAGTGAAGGTGCCTAAGATGGAGCTGAGTGGTACACCAGCACAGTGTGATTGTTCACTTCACTGTAACTTCTTCCTCTGTTGAATATTGATCGCTGCCTGACGACTCTGGGCTTATTGTCCTCCAGGGGATGAGCGTCATCTGTTCCACCATCACTGAGTGCTGGGATCACGACCCCGAGGCCAGGCTGACGGCTCACTGTGTGGTGGAGCGTTTCAACGCCCTGGAGCTGGAGGACAACCAGAACCAGGACCAAAACCAGGTCCAGGACCAGGAACTGAGACCAGAAGTTCAGAGAGCAGAGAATGGAGAAAGACCAAAGAACTCAGAGAGTCCAGACAATGACCAGGTTCACTCGTCCTCGTCCTCGTCCTTGTCCTCGTCCTCCCTCCAGGTTCCTCAGCCACAGAGAGAGATTTCCCACAATTCCCTGGGTCATACTGGGTCTGTGGTCTGAGCTCATCATCCACACTGTGAGCTTCACCTGGTCCTGCTAGTGGCTGTGTTTACACTGGCTGAGAGGCATTTTACTGAAGGACTGAACTGACGGACTGACCTTTGACCTTTGACCTTCTCCTGGTAGAGGCTGTGCTGGCACAGACCAACACCTGGACCGTTTGGAAATATTTCACGTTGTCGGAGCTGGACTCCATTTTGTTTTGTTTAGTGACGGTAACCGTCCTGTCTGACCTGTGGGTGCCGTCTGATCCAATCACAAACCTCTGCCAAAGATCTGATGTAATGATTGATCACAGGCTACAGAAGTACGTGTCATGTTGTTACTCCTGGGACACTGAACTCATCATTGGTCGATTCAGACACTGAAAAGACTTTTTATTCAGTGTCAACAAAAATACACCACAGCCACCACAGAACAGAAAACACACTCTCTCCTGATGATGTTGTTTTACAATAAATGTTGTTTTCTGTAATTAATGACCAGGTCTCTGTTCGATTAACACATTTCATGTTTCATCACCTGACCTTCTGACCTTTGACTGAATCTTATAATGAGCTGTTCCTCTTCCTTCTTCTTCTTCAACCAGCTGAGTCGTATTCAAACAGAAGAAGAAACTGGACACAATTTTAAAGCTCCATGCAGCATAAATGTAGACGGGAACACGGTGAACAGGAAGTCAGTGAACACATCTTTAATGAGCTCAACAACGACAATTATCTGTGAGTTTTGCTTCATGGCTGAAGACGCAGATAAAAGGCTGAGAGGAAGAAGAAGGAAGAAGAAGAGAAGAAGGAGAAGAAGAAGAAGAAGAAGAAGAAGAAGAAGAAGAAGAAGAAGAAGAAGAAGAAGAAGAAGAAGAGAAGAAGAAGAAGAAGAGAAGAAGAAGAAGAAGAAGAAGAAGAGAAGAAGAAGAAGAAGAAGAAGAAGAAGAAGAAGAAGAAGAAGAAGAAGGAGAAGGATCAGAGTGATGAGGAGCTGTTCGCTGGTCACTAGACATCAGACAGCCGCTCAGTAGCTCAGTATTCAGTTAGTCTGGAGCCTGCAGGGCTAATCACATTAGCTCGTCTCTCTGAAGTTCATGATCAGCCCAATCAGTTTATAGTCTCGCTGTCAGAGTGTGGGAACATCACACACATCTACAGAGCTGAGGAGGAAACAACATGGACTTCACATTACAACTGGATGAACAGAGTCTCAAATGACTTCCTAAATAAAAACTGTCAAATAAAGGAACTTATTTGCTAAATTTAAGCTGCTGCACAAATCAAACAATGACCAGGTGTCTGTGATCCCCCTGGAACAGAGCTCAGGGTCAGCTGGGCTCTGTCCCTTGTCCTGTCCTCATGTCAGTGGGAGGGAGAGACTCTGAAGTCTTTAAACTGCACAGATGAAGAGCAGGAGATGGAGAGAAGGTTTAAACAGGTGAGACAGGTGAGGAGGAGCAGGTCCATTCAGAACTCTGTCAAACTGACAGGGTCTGATGGGAACAGGAAGTCACTCATGTACCCCCCCCCCCCCCGTGTCAAACTGCAGCGCTCTGTTCAGAGACGATCTTTGGTCCGCTGTACCTCTTCGCTACAATGGTTCCATCCATCTCCCTCAGAGTGACGCATCTCGCTCAGAGACGATCTCCGAGCTGCCGGTCGTTCTCTCAGCTGACACACGGAGGATTCGACACCGGGAGCCGCCGCCGCCAGCCGCACGTCCGTCGCCGGCCGATGTCGTCTGTTCTCCTGCGGTCTGAGCGTCGGTCCTGTTTGCGGGATGCGGACATGTTCTGATTCTGCCCGCGAGCGATGAATGAAACGAGCACCGAGGGGACCGGACCGGCGGAGGCTCTGTTGACTGCGGGCTGCCGAGCCCCGCTTGTGGGGCTGGACGGAGGATGGAGCCGAGGCTGAGCGGGGATGGCAAGCCGTCCGTGTCCGTCCTCGGCCCTGTCGTCATCCTCTCCCTGCTGGCCGTGTTAGCGAGCTGCCATGGAACCTGCAAGCACCGAGCCCCGCTCCTGACCAGGTGAGCCCCGGCTCGGTTCACACCAAGCTAAGCTAGCTAGTAAGCTAGCTAGCATACCTGCTACAGTGGCTAATTATCAAATGTGTTTAGTTTTATTGTGGTTTTATAAACTGTCTCTCGACACACACACGCACACGCACACACACACACACACACACGCACACACGCTTTGACGCCACTCGACATGTTAACGTCTGTGTTACATCCTCGGCGCGTGCCGTTCAGCGTTAAACCCAGATTACTGTTGTTGTACATTAGCATGTGAGCTAACAGGCTAACACGGAGCCTGTGGCGGTGTGAACGGTGTTTACTGACGGAGTCCAGCATCAACCGACTCCGTTACACACGTTAAATCTGGACAAGACGGTGTGAATGATGTAGTTTATCTTGTTCACCTTTACCCCGTGTTCCCCTAGCAACAGCTGAAAACACACTTCCGGGAAGATTTCTTCAAAGTAAAAGCGCTATTTTGTAAACAACTCTTTTCTAACTTCTTTTTCCTATTTCTTCTTGTTTACCGTATTCTTGTTTCTTTAATAACTATAACACTTATTATTATTGTTACTGTTATTACTGTCTCTGTCAGAGATTGACCGTTTGTAAAGTGTAATATATCTGAACAGGTATGTTAACAGGTAACAGTGTGTCTATATTCATCATTATTGTTGTTCTTATTTCTTGTTTCCTTATTGTTAAAATCTACCTTGGTTTGTTGTTTGAACTCGTGTTGCTTCCATGTCGTCGTCTTCTTCTCCAGGTTGTCCATCATGTGTACCTGAGGCCTGAGCGTCTGACCAAGAGAAGCTCTCCTGATGACCTCCAGCTGAAGATAAAGATCATCTACGACTACAGTGTTGACCAGTATGTGACCAGTAACTCTGACACACCAGTTGTAACTGTGTGTGTGTGTGTGTGTGTGTGTGTGTGTGTTCAGTCAGTGTCTCAGCTGAAGCTCTCTGTGTTACAGGCTTCCTGCCGACAAGAGGAGGCTGGTGAAGGTGAGAACACCTGAGGAGGCCAAACACCTGGTGGTCACAGCTTCTCCAGACATAATAATGATAATAAATAAAATGTGTGTGTGTGTGTGTGTGTGTGTGTCCAGGATAAACTGTTTCCTCAGGCCATCGACTACCTGCAGAGGACCTTCAGTGTGAGGAGGAGGGTGGGGCCTGTGCTGCTCAGCAGGTGAGTGGCCCCGTCCATGACCACAGTGTTAAAGTGCAGCTGAGGGCGTCACACAACAACAACAACAACAACACTGCCTCCGTCTGGTCTCTTACACTCAGGTCCAAACTTTAGCATTAGAAGTTTAGAAGTTGTCGTCTCAGACTCCGCCTCTCAAACATGGCCGCCTTGGTTACGTGGTTGTTTCTGTGTGGTCTCAGACAATGTGCCACCAACCAGTACCTGAGGAAGAGAGATGACCCGCACCGATACTGTCAGGGCGCCTGTGCTGACGTCACCAGGTGTGGCCCTGTCGTCGTCCCTCAGCACCACCTGCAGGTCAGCAGCCCCCACTGCACACACTTTGCTAACAGCTCTTAGGGACATGTTGATGTCACCATAGCAACAACATTGTCCTTGTTAATGTTACGTCATAGCACAGGTGGGGGAGGGGTGAAGACAGAGAGGTTAATCTTATTAAGGGTTATTGTCAGTTGATCAGAGTGTGTGTGTCCTGTGTGTCCTGCAGCAGTGTAAGGTGTGCAGTGAGTCTGGGAAGTCCTGTGGCCCCTCGGGGCCCCAGACGGCCCCGGAGTGGAGGGCTCGGACTTTGTGCTCTATGTCAGTGGCATCACCACAGAACGCTGTGGACAGGAAAACATCGTGGCCTACGCTGCGTACTGTCAACTGGAGGCGGAGCTGGACAGGTGAGGCTCCGCCCACACATCTGTCGGACACAGATCAGAATGAGAAACGAACTCCATCGCTTCACCATGTGATCATCATGTTGCATCATGACCAGTGGCCAAGGCTGATCAGAGCCAATCAGGAGCCACCGTGGGCAGTGACATCACTGTCTCTGTAGATTTCAGTGTCTGTCCACACTGAGTTTTCAAAGTGTCACTGTTTCTACTGATGTAACAGGGAAGTAATGGGAGGCTTTTATTGTGACAGACAGGTACAGACAGGTACAGACAGGTACAGACAGGTACAGACAGGTGGTACAGACAGGTACAGACAGGTACAGACAGGTGGTACAGACAGGTACAGACAGGTGGTACAGACAGGTACAGACAGGTACAGACAGGTACAGACAGGGGGTACAGACAGGGGGTACAGACAGGTACAGACAGGTACAGACAGGTACAGACAGGTACAGACAGGTGGTACAGACAGGTACAGACAGGTACAGACAGGTGGTACAGACAGGT
>JAFELL010001558.1:0-10000 GCA_019059645.1 Caranx melampygus | reverse complement strand
TGTACCAGAAGTCGGCCTTCGTCATGGAGCAGTGCACCAGGAAGATGACCTACCCTGACTGGGGCTCCGGCTGCTACAAGGTGCTGCCCATCAATCAATTGATCAATCAGTGATTGATTAATTAAGCCCTCTGACAGCCTGTGACACCCCCCCCCCCCCCCCCCCAGGTGTGGTGCTCGTCTCAGGGCCTGATGGTGTTCGTTCAGGACCGCTCCTTCCTGTGTGTTCGTAAAGGACAGCTGCTCAGCGTCAGCGTCCGCGTCAACGACTGGGTTTATAACGGCGTCCTCATCTGCCCCGCCTGCACCGACTTCTGTGATGACTGCCCCCTCCCCCACCAGCTGCCCCCCATCAACACCTCCAGGAGTAACCCCATTGGTCAGTGCCACCCACCCCCACCCCCCAACACACAAATTTGTTGGTGGAATGTGTCTTGAAGTGAGAGCTAGGAGCTAAAGCTAAGCTAACAGTCCTCCATGTCTGTCTGTGTTTCAGACCCCTGCTCCAGTTCTCCAGGTCTGGCCATCACTCTGTGGCTGCTGCTGCTCAACCTGCTCCCCCTAGTGGCTGGACTGCTACTGTGTCACTGCAGCTGATAAACACACACACACACACACACACACACACACTAAGGTAGCTGGACATGTCCCTGTCCTAAACTCAGCTCGGTCTCTGAGCTGCAGACTTTTCTTCTTCTCTTGTTCTTTGTTTCCACTTCTTCCTCCCCATCATTCCTTCCTCAGGACCTTCACTCCTTCATTCCTCTTCTTCTTTTTCTTCTTCTTCTCTCCATTCATTTCACAAATGACATGAGGACAAACTTCACCTCCCTCCTCTGTCAGGGGTCTGTGACGTCTGAGCCTCCTGCAGCAAACACAGCTGGAGGTCTGGACCAGATCAGGAGGTCTGGACCAGATCAGGAGGTCTGGACCTGAGCTGGAGGTCTGGACCAGATCAGGAGGTCTGGACCAGATCAGGAGGCCTGGACCTGAGCTGGAGGTCTGGACCAGATCAGGAGGTCTGGACCTGAGCTGGAGGTCTGGACCCACATGATGAAGCTGCGCACGAGGCCCAGGTCCCCACCCTCCCAGCTCAGATCCTGCCCAGACCAGGACTGCAGGACCCTGGGTGACAGTTGAAGTGTGACGCCCCCGAGAGGCAGCAGGAGGTAACTGCTTACGTCTGTTGAACTTTTAGCTGAAAACCTGTACTGTAAATAAGAATATGTCACTTCCTGTTGTTTAGAGGTGGGGGGGTGAGAGGTGGAGGAGGTTTCCCAGCATCCTCTGGTCTGAGTCACTGTCATCACCTGACAAAGACGTGGTACATTTATAACCGGTACAGCATGTAATCGATGATCCTGGTCCTTTCCACTGGTCTGACACGTGACGTTTATCACACGCTGCCCCAACAGCTGAGATAGAGTTTAGATCCGGAGCAGAGAGGTCTCACTCTGGTTGATTTGTTGGAGCTGCAGTTGTTCAGATGTGTCACAGAGTGGAGTCTCTTCCCTCATTAAGGATCTTTGGTGACATTCAGACAAACAAACAGCAGCTGCAGTTCCTCTCCTCACCACTAGGGTCAGTCTCCATAGACTCAACCTGTTTACAGCCTGCTGCAGAAACTGATCACTTCCTGTTTGTATAACTCACCTGTTTACACTTTATTAACCTCCGAAGGTGTGGAGGACTGAGGGGCGGGGCCTCTTTGACTGACAGCTGGGTGAGTGTTTGCCCCACACATGCCCCTCTTTTTGCCCATATTTGGATTATCTGAGAATTAGGGGGTGGAGTCAGACATTCCTAACATGGTGATGGTGGAGCAGCTCACTGTGGGTGGGGTCAGAGAGGTGACGCCATTTTTATTTACGATCTGTGGGAGGAGCTTGACTCTTTTTATAGAAATAATGAAGTCGACTGAAATGACTCAGTTTGAAGGTTCATGTTGGGGTCAAAGGTCAGGACACGTGAAGACAATCGTTCAACAGCGTCAGTGTTTTTTTCCTGATCTTACATGATGTTGTTTATAATTATAAACAAGTAGGAGTTTTACTTTACAGAGGCAGCTTTACAGTGGACTTTTATTTTGGTAGAGGACCTGATGACTTCCTCCACCACTGCCCCGCCCCCTCCCGCTCAGACTGGAGGATGTTTGGGAATCTAATGGTGCTTTAACACTCACACATTAAAACACAGTGACACTCGTTTTATTACAAACACTGATGACGTGGATCAGCTGTTTGTCGTTCAGGGTGCGTTCACAGTCATCGTGTTGTTAGAGGTTCACCACTGGAGTCAGGTGGGACTGATGAGCGTGAACGTCATGTGACCTCATGAATGTTGATGAAAATGTGAGTTTAGTTTCAGTTTTACTGTGTAAAGGACAAACATGAGTTACTGTCTGATTCACTGTCATGAAAAACACTGTTATTCATGATCTCATGCATCTCTGCGTTTATAAACTGAGTAACACACGTGAACACGGATCAGTAAACACGTGAATGTAAACACAGGAACAGATCAATAAAGAGCTGAAAACTTCAGCACGTGTAGAAATAAATCTACAAACGTGTGAGTACATGAATCAGCGAACGCAGAAGTCAGTGTTTGTAGAGATGCATAAACACAAACAAGGTTTTTCATGACACATGTCCATATTTATGTTTTAATCATGAAACTCATCTTTTATGTAAATGTTTGTGTGTTTATATCCAATAATGCTCAGAAATCATGAATCAGTAAGTGAACCCTTGAGCAGTGATGTCACACGAAAACTAATCAAAGCATTTCCTCAATTTCATACTGTAGCAACATATTGAATGGATGAATAATCAATCAATCAATCAATCAATCAGTCAATCTCTAAATAACTCATCTCTGCCACACACACACTATTGGTTAATTCTCCAGCCAATCAGAGAGCTCATCACAGCCCACAGGTTTGACAGGAAAAGAAATCCAGTTGTTTTTATTGATTATAGATTTATGGATTAATGTAAAATCTGTTCATTGATCATCATGCTTCCTGTGGCATCACTGCTCCTCCACAGTAAAATCCACCTCAGTTCGTTGAAGACTTTCACTCTTGAACTCAGCATAGCGCCACCATCAGCTCGGTCTGAGTGTCACCTCTCCAGTGGGTGGCGCCACCATCAGGATTAGCGCTGTAGCTGCACCAGCTGACAGGTGTGTGTACACGTTTAAGAAAAAAGATCACAGATTGAAGACGTGGGTTCAGTGAAGACTCTCAGATGTTTGGCGCCGCCTGTGGCCACACCTGGTAACTGCAGGTCACTCATGTCACACCAGGAATAAATCAGTTTCCTGAGTCGCTTTGGACTGGAACTCTTCTTCTGTGGTGTTTGAGACGTGAAGACAAAACAAACTGATGTTTGACTTGATGTTTACAGACTGAAGCTTCACCTCCGTCCACTGCTCCTCGTGTTCCACTCGTCTGTCAGGAGGTCGTGTTTTTATCTCCATCTCCGTTTCTTTCTTATGAAAAACGATGTTCGATGTGAAGTTGCACTGAGCTGAGAGAGGATTTTATTTTGAAGGTGCAGATGTTTGTTTGACGCGCTGGTGATCAGCTGATCTCTGTCGTCTTTACTTTGGGTGTTTTTTAGAAAAAGGGCTGCTTTTTCAGACGAATCAAGACTGTCAAAATAAAACGCTGTCTGTGTCCCAGAGACGTCCGACTTCTGTCGTCCTTTAAACGTCCAGTGTTTTCAACGTATGAACTGAAACGGTTTCATGTTTCTACAAGATCACAACTTGTGTTTGAGCATTTTCTAAAAGTCACGGCCCGGTCCAGTCTGGACAACGTCCACTCGAGAACAGATTAGAATCTGGTGGCCAGAGGTCAAAGGTCAGCAGGTGAGTCTGCTCAGACTCTGGACTGGTGCTCTCACAGTGTTTGGCCACTTCATGTTGTCCTTCACTCTGTGTGACTTGGCTCTGAACCCTCGTGCGAAGCCAGAACCTCGCACCATCTGGTTCTACAGGTGTACACAGTGACCTGAGCCAGACGCCATCACTACTGTTTGTGTGGCTCTGCCTGGCCTGCTGTTCCTTTCAAGCAATGCATGCTGGGAAATCTGTTCATGTGCTGGTTTTGTTTTGTTCATCGTTTGAAGGTAGGGTTGGTGATCTTATTCTGTTTTACTGAATTGCTTGAAATTCTCTTCACACACACATTGCAACCAGTTAACTGAATGTTTTTTCACACAAATGAGAAAAGTCAGTGGGACGGACAATCCTGGAAAAACGCCATCCACATATAGATCATCGTGAACGCCACGTTCACTATAACTGGGTCAGTGTGTTGACTGTCCGTTGACACATCCAGTGTAAACACAATTATCACAGACTGATGGGAGGTCAACAGGTGTTATTGCTTGCACATCGAGGTATCGAGGGGCGGAGCTTCTGGGCTCATGACATATAAACCTCTCATTCAGACGTCAGCAGCAGAATCACACAGTAAGTTCACTCCTTCATCCTGCTCATACGATCTAAATGACTATGTACGATATCATTTGTTTGTGTTATCACTGTCGACTGCATGATGACATCATCACTGTTCCTATTTGATATTTTGCAGAAAAGTGAATGTTTGATGTCAGACGCTAACGGAGGGCGACGTCATCGTGTTACAATATCAGATCAGCAGTCAGAAAAGCTGAACTTCCTCCTCAGGTATCATTCTTCATAAAACACATTAGCCACTTGAAATTCAAGATGGCCGCCGTCTCTGGCAAACAAATGCTATTTTCAGTGATTTCCTTACATGAATGATCTTTGTGTCCAATCAAACGACCAGATGACGAATCTAGTTCAATAATATTAATTAAAATATGTTTCATATATATATTGCTTGCTTACTAGCATAACGCTAGTAAGTTAACCTAGCAAGCTAATGTTACGACAGGTAAACAACTGTTGACCCTCGCAGACCTTTTGGTTTATCATAGTTTTAAAGTACTTTGTGTTATATGCAGAATTTGTCTTCTAGTTTTACATATAGAAATTGTACAAGTATGGCGGCCATCTTGAAATTTGTGAATTTGAAGTTGTTAATATGTGAGAGAAAAACAGAGGAGTGACGGCGTTTCATAACAACATGAGAAACACCTGCAACAAGCTCATGAGTGAATTTTCTCTTTCTGCAGGTTTGGTTTTAAAAGATGAGACTTTTGGTCCTTCTCGTCGTTGCTGTCTCCATGGTGATGGCTGGTAACTGTTCACCTTTCCTTGGGTCCTTATTTGCTTTTCTGTCACTACAGATGCACGTTTTAGTTTTAGTTTACAGGTGAATGATGTTGAACTTGTGTCTGTGACTCCTGACAAACGTCTGGTCTTCAGGCAGCGTCACCATTAAGACTTTGGTGTTTCCCACGGCGACAAGCACCAGCCTTGTTGAGATCTTTCCTCTGAAGCCGTTGCAGCTGCAGGCCTTTACCCTGTTATGAACGTGGCCCTGGAGAGCCAGACCCCTCCAGGGCGAGACGTCATCCTGTTTGCCTACAGACTACAACGATGATGAGCTTAACGTATGGATGGAAAAGATGGCAGGTAGACGTCCCTCAATCACCAGGCCAATGGTATTACACAAACGTGAACATGTCTTTGAGGCCAGAACAGAACAGACAGATCTGTAACTGATGAAAACTGTTGAATCCTCTGACACTGCTTTCATGTCCATGGTCCAGGCTGTCCCTCTACCTGACTGGAGAGGGTTTCTTGTTTGCACTCCCTCAGCTCGGGGCCCTGGAGACTCACCTGTGCATCACCTGGGAGTCCGGATCAGTGTGCAACTTCCTTCTTCCTGAACGGGAGGAAGAGCTTGGCCAAAATCTACAGGCAGGGTCACGTGGTCCAATCCGGAGGGAAGGTTATCCTCGGCCAGGACGCCGACAGCTACCTGGGGGGTTGATGCCAGTCAGAGTTTCGTTGGGGAGATCTCAGAAATTAACATGTGGGACTTGTCCTCTCAACCACCTCCATCCAGGACCTGTACTCTGGGAAGAGAGTGCAGAGGGGAAATGTGTTCGACTGGGAAACGGCTGCCCTGAAGGTGTTCGGGCAGGTGGCGGTTGTTACTCGTGAGCTGTAGGTTTAAAACCGAGGCACACAAAACTGGAGTTTGGTGGTCAAACTGAAGTCAAAGCTGTTGATCTGATGAACTCTGACAAGTCCAATAAAAACTTGAATTGAAGACAATGTCTCCGGTGCAGAAATGCTTCACATGATTTAGCCGATTTTCAATGTGTCAACTACAGTTTGACTCTCGAGAAATTATTATTATTCCATACGGTTAAAGGTAACGTGCGTCTTAAAGCCCATACGGTATAAAGGTAGACTGTGTCTTAAAGCTCCGTACGGTATTAAAGGCAGACGTTGCGTCTTAAAGCTCTGACTGTATCTTTACTCTTCACTCCCCAGATCTTCGGTTTAACAGATGAAGTCTGATCAGTTTCTCTGTGGAGGCTTCACTTGAAACCTGTTGACGTAGGTCCTCAGGACTCTGCGGTGGCTCCGTCCTCCACCCGAGCTGCTCGTTGCCCACACATTAACAACAGCTGCTGGCCTAATGGGTCTGTTAAATGAAGACCAGTCAGCTGGAACATGAACAGTGTTGGACACTGATATTAACAGGTTTTAAACAGTGAAACACTGGTGACGGCTCAGACCTCACACCACGACTCAGCACAACAGCCTCTGACTTTAATCTGCCTCAGACAACAGAGGAGCTTCTTCTCTGCAACATCACCACAACACACACAACAGTCACTCAGGTCCAGTCTCTTCACAGTGGGGGGGGGGTGGAGGTCAGGTTTCCTCTGCTGGCTCCTTGATCCACAGGTAGCCCACCTGGGTACCAAAGTTGGGTCCATCTCTGACGTGGGAGAAGAAGAGTTCAGGGTGACAGGAAGTGCAGAGCGTCACAGGAGGGCGGTCCTTCACTGTGTGTCGTGGATGTTTCAGGTAGGACCCCCCCTTTCTGTAGGAGGATCCTGTGGCAGGAAAACAGATGATTAACGTTAAACTGAGCTGTAACACACCTGTGACCATAAACTGGTCGATTTAACCCCTAACCCCCCCCCAAGGTTCTGCAGTCAGCTGACAGCGACCTGTTGGCAAGGCGGATGTCCAGGTGAGGTCTGGCTGACTCTGGATCAGGGACACAGTCTGGGTGGATGCTGATGAAGTCCAGTGTCTCTCGTCTGTCCCAGGTGAAGCAGCACGGCCCCACCGACGGCCCCACCGCCACCATGATGTTGCTCACCTGGCACACCGAACTCTGTTACCATGGCCTCCACCGTCGCCATGGCAACCCCATCAGGGTCCCTTTCCAACCTGAGGATGAGCAGAAATGATCAGGAGGAGGAGACGACGCCCACAGACAACACACACCAACACTGATCATTCACTGGAGCGTTCACCTGCATGAGCGGCTCCTATGACCTTTGACACCGGATCAGCAAACAGGAGGGCATGCAGTCGGCCCCGGAGCTGCTATAACGACCCCTGGCTGATTGGTCACAATCCCATCGTACCTGATGGGCTCAGCCTTCCCCATGACCCAACGTCTGAGGCATGGTTCACCTGCAGGAGACAGGGGACAGACGTCTGCAGCCTCAGGTGTGACCAGGACACAGGTGGACACAGGGGGAGACAGGGGAACACAAGTGGACTCTACCTTGACCAGGTGTAACGGTTTAGGTGGAAACCAGCGTGGAGGGCCAGTCGTCGTCTGTTCTCCATCACCACGGCCCTGGGGTCCCTCCGCCTGCTGCTGCTGAACAGGTTCATGGAGGACAGGGTGGAGATGTAGGACACGCCCCCCGGACGAGAACTGAAGCCGTGACCGAAACAGTCTGACAGCAGAGAGGGAGGGGCGGGGCTTCTTACCTCATGATGACACAGCTCGATGATCATATCAATAGATCATCAATAGATGTATTGATATGATCATCAGTAGATCACACTGATTTATTTCTTTTTCTTTATCCTCAAATAAGAGGAGTGTGTGTGTGTGTGTGTGTGTGTGTGTGTGTGTGTGTTGTGTGGCCGCTCCTCATCAACCACAGACTCACTGGTCAGATCTGATTGTTTTTAATGTTTACCTCATCCAGACTCACCTGGGATCATTGTTGACGTCAGCACGGTGACGTCACCTCTCAGTGCAGGTAACTGCTGCAGAAACGCCGACAACTCCTCCTGGACTCCTTCGGCTGGTGAGTCCGTGTGGGCGGAGCCTGAGCAGCTCGGACAGGTGACGTCATCCACTGACCTCACTTGGTAGTCGAAGGTGAAACGGCGGTGAAAAGCAGCTGCTGGTACTGGAGCAGCGTGTCCCGGCCCTGCGGGCTGGTCAGGACCCGGACGGAGCTCAGCTCCAGCCGGTCCACGGTCTGCTTGAACCGGTACAGACTCTTCGCAGTGGAGCCGGAGTCCAGGACCTGGACGGCCCCGCACGAGCTCAGAGAACGGATCCGTGGAGCCGCCGGTGTCCGGGGGAGCAGCAGAGACACATGCGGGGCTGAGGCAGACTCCTCCAGCAGAGCCGGGCCGGCGCAGGTCCGGCAGCAGCCGTGGAGCAGGTCCACCAGCACGGCCTGATGCATGTCACTCACCACTCGGGTCAGGGAAGACTGAGGCACTGAAGACCTGACACAGATCCGCAGTTCTCTGTAGACGCTCTGGGACTTCCTGCATTAGGCCTATATTACTGCACCGAGGGCCCCCCCCACAGGGAAACTCCTTTCCACTGAGGAAACTCTGAGCTTCCTCCTCTACTGCTGAGTGTGCACGAGCTGTAGGTCACTGACGTCACTGACGTCAGAGTAGTTCGGGAGAAAAACATTTCTCCTGATCACACACCTGAACGTTTAGAGACTCACCTGACACCTGTGGAAAACACCACATCTCCCGACAGATGTCACCGTCACACACACACCACGTGACATCACAGTGGATCATCACCCAGGCACCACACCACACACACACACACACACTCGTTATGTTCTGACTGTGACATAACACACGACCGGTTCTCATCAATCGCTGATCCACGTGAGAGAGAACTGTGGCTCCTCACGAGCTCAACGGAAGCTCGGAAAAGAACAAAGTTCCCTCCCCTGTTGTGTGTGGGTGTGTGTGTGTGTACCTGGGCTGATCCATGTCAGAGTTTCCCAGGTTCATTGTGTCTCTGTTGTACTTTCCTAATGAGAACAACAGTGTGTGTCATCAGCTTGAGATAGTGTGTGTGTGCTGCGGGAGGGGGCCAGAGGCGGAATTGACACGGCAGTGTTGACCACTGCGCCACCGTGCCGCTGGTGATCACAGGAACGAGTGTGGCCCGCTCCAGACCTGCATCATTTGATCCAGATTAAATCCTGTACCGAGCCAGAGAAGGCGCAGGTCGCACCTGTGACCAGCAGAGGGAGCCCAGACCCGCAGCGGCTCCACAGGACACAGCAGGACGGTCCGCTGGTCCTGTCCCTCTGAGACACCGCTCACGGCTCCAGGTCGTGTGTGTGCAGCTGCTCCGAGGCCACAGTGAAGCTGCTGTTGTCCAGCTCGGTCCTCTGGGACTGAGCCTGAGCTCGGGAGGTTCAGCTGCCAGAGACGAGCTACGAGCCACGTAGACCAGCTCTGATGCCTGCTTACGGCCATCTTTGTGGGCGGGGCCTGTGTGCCTGGGATCTTTGATGATCGATGACCAGTCAGCCTGTCAAACTGACCTGGGAGCAGATCTGATGATCTTTCTTCCTGGTCGTTAGGAGGCAACGACGACACCACCACATGTGATGCGTTCACTGTCAGCTCAGAGGAGTCGCTCTGGAGCAGGGAGGGGCAGCATTTCAGGTCTGACACCTTTACAGTCAGGTCTAGGTTCTGGCTCCAACATGATGACACCAGGTCCACAGACCCCACGTGACAGTCCTGGGTCTGTACCGGGTTAAAACTGACTCTGGATCTGCTCCTACTGATCC
>JAFELL010001557.1:0-51929 GCA_019059645.1 Caranx melampygus | reverse complement strand
CTAATGAGTCACTGTGCCCATGAATATTGCACAGTCATAAACACAGACATGACTCACGTAATTCTGCTCTACATGTTCACCCTGAGACGAACCTTGTTGCTTGTTCCAACAACAAAGGGCAAAAACTTCATTCTGATGTGGGAGATGTGAGGTTATTTTTATTCTCATCTGCACATTCAGCTACGTTCCTGAAACAGAAAAAGCTCCTGTGGCATGTTTTTCCAGTAAACACTATGACGGAGGGCATTTTCTTCAGTTCCTGTGACCTGACCTCAAACTTTCATATCCTCCTGCATTTTAAAACACGCCATCATTTGCTTTGCAAAAGCCTTATAAAAATCAATGCAAAAACTTCTGATATAAAACTGCACAGTTGTCTTTCCAGCAGAACGCTTCACCTTAGGGAGCCATGTCTGTGGGCCCTTCCTACGTGTTCTGGTTTGCATTAAACACACAGTAAATGGAAGGACAGCGCTTAGCAAGCTAATTGTAAGAGCAGTGGCTCCGCTCAGGAGCTTCCCCTCAGGACTCAGAGCTGGCAGCAAAGAATACACGCAAAGTGAGGCAGAGGACATTCAGATAAACCAGGAACAAACACGACTCAAAACTCATTTGAACAGTTTACCTTTATAAAAAATTACCCATCATTACCCATCAGTATTCGTTGGATGAGGTCGCGGCTGCAGTGTGTACTTCGCTCAAGAATAACAGAGTGAAGCCAAGAGATATTGTTACCGCTTTGACCACCACATGCAGACATTTGTAATCTGTCAAAACGTCTGCGGAGCATCGGGATATCTGTCTAGTTTTTAGGGGAGAAAACTAAAACAGCTGATATCACTGAGTTAGTGGAAGCAGAACTGTGGATTTAAGGGCTTGGCTCAGGGGACGAAATTTAGAGAAAACCACTCAGTTTGTTGCTGCTTCCAGAAACTTTAAATCCATTTTTACAACACTAAACAACTGTGGTCCCAGATATCTCAAATGATGCTTTCCCACATCTGCAGAAGTATTCTGCACATAACGTCTCGCACATGTATAGCTGTCTGGGGAAGCGGCGCTCAAAACACAACCATTAAAGAACATTAATGGTAATTAATGAACAGAGAGAGGAGATCAAAGTTTGCTTCAGCAGCTCTCGACTTCTTGATGAGAAATCCATTTGTATCACAACGAACTATGACAGAATAAGGACTAGTGCAGTTGTTCTGAAAGTCTGGCGTGGGCTTTCCTCATAGTCTTGCTCCTCAGCAACAGGTCACATCCACAGGCTCCAGCAGTGAGGAGGTTAATAAGCCCTACACATGGGGTTTATGCATTAACACCTAAGAGAGGTGCCGCACTAACTGACTCAATGTTGCATCACATTGGGTAGTTATCTGCAAATGATAAAAAAATTAGTGGAAGAAGTCTAAATCACTTCCTAATGTTCAGCCTATTACTGAGGCATAAACAGTGTATTTGAATGCTGCTCAGTTCTGCTGAACCACAGCCATCAATGCACATCACTGGAGCACTTACTCATGCCCCAAGATGAGCAACATATATGACTCGACTCGAGCTGCTTCAATGTTTTTCTCATTAAAAGTTCAACAGTCGGGTTCTTTGGTGAGGGCAAGATTTCTTCTTTCTTCTTCTTCGCTTCTTTCTTCTTATCTTCTTTCTTCTTCTTCTTCTTCCAAAAAAAAAAATGTTTAAGCAAAATGCTGTCCTGGATTCTATTTTTCTTATTTGCAGGATTCAGCACTCTGGTGTTTCAGTAAAGAGAGTCGAGGGGTATGTTTTCACACTTGAGGCACGGTTTGTGAAAAACGCGCTTCTGGGGGTAGCTCCCATTCCACGACTGCTGCTGCTGCTGCTGCTGCTGCTGCAAAGGTTGTAGTCTTGTGTATATAGCTGTGCATGCTTCCAAGGATGGGTTGGGTCTTCTGTGGGAACCTGAGGGTCCTAGCTCTCCACAGACCCACAGACTTCACCCACCCTGCATTTTATAAGCTGCCCTTGACCCTGGCTTACACAAGCAGACACACACCGCATGTGACCGAGACCGTCACTCACTCATCCTCAAAGGGGAACCAGTGATGCACCATACGTCCGTCCTCACCCACCTGATTAAAATGTGACTGCTGCTTACTGATCTCCTCTCTTTTTTTTTTTTTTTTTTTTAAAACGGTGCTGTCAGCCATTGATTTCCCTGGCCTAATCTAATCCTGGTTTCACATAGCTGGGCATTAATTAGAGGGGGGATGGAGAAGAAGCAAGAGAGAGAACAGCAGAGACCCCAGTATCACATACAACCCCGGCTTTAAAACTGAGAGCACAAAGCTAGATCAAGGGCCAACGGAGGAAAGAGAAGCACAGGATCTGTGAGTCAACCCCCTGCTTTTATTTGTTTTGTGCTTTCCAGACCTCGTGGGCTAGTGCGAGCTGCATTTGGTAATCAAATCTGTGCTTTCTCATCACCAACACCAACTCCTTCCCTCTCTTCATTTTCCCCTCCACTCCTGCTCTCTGTCAGGGTGCAGGTCGCTTGGATCCGAAAGCAGCGGTATCTGTACTTTAGAACGAAGCTCTTGCGGAGCCCCGCTGTAAAGGAGCACTGGGTCTCTCTCTGCCTTTATGGAAACTTGATTGAAGAGAGTTGAAAGGACCTGTCTGCCTGCCTGCCTGCCTGCCTGCCTGCCTGCTTGGGGAAAGAAGGCCAGAAGAGCTCCTTCATGCCACTCACCCTCGGGGAGACTCACACAAACTTTTCCATTTTCACCCCTATTAGTAGAGTGGCTCTGCTTCATCTACTGGCGGAGGGGGCACTGCAGGGAAAGAGGGGGGTGGTGGGGTGCTACAGAATTGCAGACATCTTATGTGTCATGCATCAGTGAGAGTTTATTTCGAGTCAGTGAAAGGATCATTGTAATGAGTTACTAACTTATGACACTTATTGCAGAGTTCTGTAAACAACCAAGCCATCTGTCTCGTCACTATCTCCTCACTCACTCTGTCTGCTCGGGGATCCTTCCACGTAAACACGGCACTCTCAATCTGTGCTTGTGCATGACTGGATGTCGTCTCAAAGATATTATACAATTGTCTTCTCAATTACAAGTGGAATTAATTCGCTCATTCCAGAAAAACCTTGCATAGTGTTGGTTTCTCTTCCTGCTGCTGAGGCTGCAACACAAAGTACAGAGCACAGTTGACCATACCTGCTGTAAGAATGAACTACGGAGGGAGGAAGGTACGATGTGCACCTCTCCGCACCACCTCCATGTGTGAGTTCCTGCAGAGCCGTGCACACTCAAACTCAGACAAAAACTCAGCTGCCAGAGTCTTAGTTATACCTGGAGCTATAAATCCAGCCTTCATGATAGGTATAGTGTTGAAAAGGTCTTACAGTTGAACTTAATGGTCATTTTGGAGACTGCAGATGAACTGTAGTTTATATTGTGACTGATGAATCTAATATTTGGTCTGGCATTACTGATGCAAGCGGGGCGGGTATAACGCATTAGAAACACCGCTCAGTGCAAATCAACAGCGTTTTAACTACCAGAAGGATGAAGAAACTCAAGGAGTGAACATTCTCTAAAACAAAAACTAAACACTGACCCTGACTGGCCGGATTTGAACCTGAAGTAGCTGCAGCTGAATTTTTGAACTATTTTCACTTGAATGAGTCACATAGACTGAAAAGAGACAAAGGAGGCTACTGAAAGGTCAGTTTGCATCTACTTACACGTCTGTAGTGGTTTGACTGTTAACATTTCTTGTTGGGAAGTCGGCTGCCTCAACACAGAGGCTCCAGCCCAGGTGCCTTCTTTCTCCTTGGGCCCCCTCGACCAGGTTAACCTTTTGGTCGTTGAAACCGTTGCCTGTCTGCGATCACTTATGCCACAAATACGGAGAATAAAATGTTATTGTGAGAGGTTGAATGCTTTCGTAGATAATGAAATATTCATCGTCATCAGATTTCCTGTTGGAATCGAACCATACGCATTACCGAACATACCCAACACACACTCAGACGTGTCCTGAGGCTGTCGTCGAGCACACAGGAAGTCACCGTGACCAATGTGGTTTACTATGAATTGGTGTAATGTGCATGCTCGGGAACCACTCGGCGGTTTCATGGAAACTATAATCTCTTCCTCTGCACTTGATACGAGGCTAATGAATCTCTGAGTTATAGAGCAAAGACGGTATTTGGTATGTGTGATGAGAAGATTACGACAAATCAAAGGTTGTTAGCTCTTGTGCTGCTATTTGACTTGTAAATAAAACGCTTCAGACGGGAAAGGAATTTGCTGCACATTTGCGCTCATTACGATGAGGGTAAATTGTTAAGTGTGGCGTGGCTGCCTGTGGGCCAAAGCACGATGAGTACTTTCACATGGGCTTTTGGTTGGCAGCAGCTGTCTTCTGCCAATTAGACACATCGTGTGTGTGTGTGTGTGTGTGTACGTACTCATCTCCAAACAAATACATCCCAGCCCTCCTTGCCCCCCGGGTACATGATGCCCGCTCTTTGGCAACCCTCCTGACACCATCCTCACACTCACATCAGTTGTGCCCCTGATCTCCCACCCACCCCTGAGTCGCTCTAGGGGCTGACCAACGCACACTCATCAATTCAGATTTAATGTCGTCTAAATATGGAAGAAGCTGCGGTGACGGAGGAGGAGGAGGAGGAGGAGGAAGAGCAGCGGGTGGAGAGCAGACGAAGGCCCTATTGAACATTAAAGAAAACAAAGCAGCGGAAAGATTGATATTTCATGTCAGTACAACCCTTCACATGTGATGTAACAGATCAAATATGAAGAGAAATCCCTCCTGCGTTGAAAGCAGAGCTTTCTGTCTGTGGTTCGCTGGATAAAGACAGGTTCATCACAGACCTGGTTGAAGTTCTGGTCACCAGCGTCTCCGCAGCTTTTCCTTTGTGTGACTCACCTCTGGAGTCGTGAGAAGAAAAAAAAAAAAATCACGAGTTTCAAATTTGCACTCGGCAAAGTGCTGCGGTGTTATCTGCAGGCTCTTATCCGGTGCATAAACTATTCACTCATGTCCAATGGGTGAGTGAATGGATTATGAATGAGTGTAGTCCACTTTAGCATAAAATGAAACACAAATGGCAGTTAAGCTAACCGGTCTCTCGCTGACTGAACTAGAATAAAAGCAGGGAAAATCAGCATCTTATCAATCTTCAGCCTGCTCCACGGTAATGAAACGGAAACTCTGCAGACCAGAGTCCAGATTTTTCTACATAAAAAATCAACTGTTCAGTTTAGGTCGATATGAATTTCAGCAAAAATCAGGAAGGAAAATGCAAAGTTAACGCACATTTCCATTCACTGCTGTTAAAACATCAAGAAAACGTGACGTTGCATTGAAAATGAAAAGTACTGGACTCTATATTATGTATTAATATGGGATGTCACAGCCTCCAGACTGGACCAAATGATCCAATACTCAAATACTCGCATAGTACTCAAATGATGTTTTACTGATGTAAACTTTTCCATCTTAGCCAGATGTGAAAATGCAATTAAAAACAGCTGCTGTTAGCATTATGTCACCTGGCGTCTCCGTGACACCAGCACAATGTATAATAATCATCATCCTGTACAGGTGCAGTTTTGTTTCAAAGCCAAGAAGATCAGTCATTTCTTTACCCCCATCGCTTGCAGCTTAGAAATGTGGTGCAGTATGTGCTGGTTGGTTAATACTTAAACTGAAAAGTTATGAAATGCTGAGCAAAGATGTTCTTAGTAATCTATTCAGACTCACAGATCTTATGTAAACCGGTCGTCCCCCGTCTCCCTCCAGGACGAGCCCCAAAAACAAAGCTGAGACAGACTCCTGTTGTGAGAAGAGCCGCAGAAACCACTTTCTAATTAACACAACAGTCATAATAAATGCATTCATCTATCCAAATAAATAGTGTATCCGTTGAAAAAGTGCTTTGTGTTACAATTAAATATCAATAAATCACGACCCGTTAGGGTACATTAACATAATCACTGTAATTAGTGCCGTTAGTAGAAACAAACAGATGGGTTGTGTTTGTAGAACGGTGCTGTGTGTGTCGTACAGTGGATGTTACCAGGTTAGATCTCTCCATGGCTGCGAGGGAGACTGCTTTATATGTGGAAATGGAAAACTGATCTGGGACTTTCCAAATAATGAACAACTTTATTTCACCTCTAGTATTCAAATAAGAAAAGCCTCGATTTCATGTTTTTCAACCAGTTCCCAGAAAACAAACAAATAACGTGTAAGTACGGATAAAGTGAGAAGGATGAGTAGCAGCTCATCGCTCATCACTGTCCATGAGACGAATCACAGTGAAGCAGCAGGAATATTGTTCTCTTCTTGCCTGGATTTCATTTTAACATGACGGAGGAAATAATGGATGGATGGATAAAAGCTTGAGTGCTCCGAGGTCCGTTGCCAGACTGCCCTCTTATTCCCAGGGCGAACCATGAGTCAAACAAAGCTCACACAAGCAAACGTGTGCGCACTAGTAAGCACTAACAAGGCCTGTGTGCCAGTTTTGACAGCTGTGTTTGTGTGAAACCTTTGGGCGCCACAACCTTAACCAGGCTGCCTGCCCATCCCCGCTGTTGGCCTGGCTCAAGCTGATGCTACACACACACACACGTATATAAATAAACATAAACACTGAAAACAGCACATGTGATATAAGAACTGGCAAAAGGGAGGATATTCTGGGGGGATTTTTTTTCAGCCGACCCTGTGTATCAAACACAGCCTAAAAAGGACATTTATGATAATTATGAAGTTCCTACTCCACACACCATCATGTCCTACTCACAGACAAAAGGGGAGCACTAAGAGCACCAGCCATCGCCATTCACAAGACACAGGGACCCAAAAATGACAGCAGTCTGTTGGGAAGGTCACAGCCTGTGCACTACATATCCATTTGAGCTTTTTGGCATGGCGATCTGCTATGATAATGGCTGCCCAGAGGGGGGAACTCGCTGGATGGATGGCGCTGTTTAATCTCAGAATGGCAGACCTCTGTGACCTTGTCAGGAGGTGTCCTAGGTCTGGGTGACTGACGAGATTCCTACAGGCATGGCACATAGCTTAGAGCACAACTCGCCTGCGATGCAGTGGGAGAGTGTTGGGAAGACAAAGATGAGACAGGGAGCATGCAGAGCTCACTTCTCAGAGTCAGACACAAGGGAGAGCGAAGCAGCTGTACAGAGATGCAAGATAAAGTCGGGCACAGTGTGCCAGAAATAAGTCATGCAGGTAAAGCAGCCTAACAGACAAAACCAGAGACGGAAAAGCAGCTATTAGTATTCCACTGATGTGTTCGCAGGCACTGATAAATACCATACCAACCTATTTTCACTGAGAGACGTCGCTTCTCTACAGCAGCTTCTTTTCCAAACCTAGAGACTCAGAAGACAGAGATTATGGTAAAGCATTATGTAGGACACACACAGCTAACCATGCACAAATGCAGCAGAGGCTGTGTGTCTTTACCCCTATAGAGCAGAGTGAACATACAGGAGAAGGAAGAGCGGATACAGCTCCTGAAGGTGTTTGAAAAGTTTCTGACACATCCGCCATGAATAAGCAGCTGGGTATTGGTAAAGTACCAACTGAGGCCACAAGTCATTATTTACCCCCAAACTTTTCTAATTCACTTCTTGACTTTCTTCCATGCAAATTGAGGATTTGTAATTCTGAAGCCAAGCAGTCTGTCTTGTAACCTGGCCACAAGAACGACGTTCAATCCAATCAATTTACGAAGAAAAAAAAAAAAACGTAATTTTCTCCTGCACACTCACTGGCTCACAGGCGCACATGGCGAGCGAGGCTTTGGCGTGTTTAAACATGTTGAAACTCTCTGAAAACAATGTTAAATCCTCTTGAGAGAGCAGGACGTCAGCTCCTGTGTTTAACCGCAGGGTATTTCATTAGAAACCGAGGAGGGGGGGATGTCGTTGCGACATGAGGATGATGTTAAGGAACGGCAGATGGATGGAAAGGTCAATTATTAAAATCTTGACTGATGGCTGTGGTATATAACCACACGGTTCACCCACAGAGAGACACATCGCATCCTCTGTCCTTTCACCAGACGCAACGCTTTACATGTTCAATCAATGCCCGTTTATACGTTTAATCTCTAATCTTTCGGCAGCAGTTTTGTGCAAGACGATGGGTCAATGAGAGCAACTGAGAGGCTGCAGACGCTGCAGACGCATGTTTGTGGTCCAGTCTATGGCAGAGGAGAATTAAAAGGGAGGAAAACCAAGGATTGTGTCAGTCAGAGGATCCAAATGTCGGTTTTGATTATTTGTCATTAATTGCCCGGCCCTAGTTTTGGCCGTGCTGTATCTGCACTCCTGGCACAACTGTGGCACCAGCTGAGAGGTTGTGGGGCGTCGTCACCATCTCCCACCTGTGTCTGAGCTAGTAGGGCTGGGCTTGCCCCCCCCCCCAGGTCCATGTTAGACACTTTGAACAGCCTGCCTCATTTGAGAGAAGTGCTTGTTCCAAGTGTGTATGACGACAATGTCTGCGTTTGTTTCAGACCGTGGAACAAGGGAGTCGATGGACAGGACTTACAGGATTACTGTGTCAACGTGATGAAGTACCTTGATTTTACAAGTGCTTCATTTATTGAATTAAACTAAATACATTATCATCTCATTATTTTATCTGTTGTGCTTTCCTAAAAATTGCTATGTCACAACACAGACAGTGTGTTACTGCCCCCTACTGTACTGCAGCAGTACAGTAAGATCATCAGGTTTTCAGCCGAGCAGCTCGCAGCCGAATCCTCAAAACATCACAAACTTAAAACCAAAGTGAACGTTTAACCATCTGCTAAAAAAGACATAATAGCAATAGATTACAGTCCTGGTTGATTTGGCGATACCTGCTGTTACCGTGGCAACACAAGTGCCTCTTAACAGGACAGCTGAGCAGCCACTTTGATAGGTTCATTTACATATTTGCAACGTCACAACGAATCGGTTAAAACGCTGCAACTCGACAAAAACACTAACAACGTGCATTGTTTGTTCCCGTTGCATGACAGTAATTTGCACTTGTTGATTCGCTTTCTGCAAAACAATCATTTGCCATAACTCTGTAATTACTGCTGATTACTGAAGACTGAAAGCAACTGATGTTATTCCCAGTGTCAGGGTTTTATTCCAGCACATGATTACATGACTGACTTCAGACGACCCACAAGAGAAGATCCATGGAGCAGCTTCACTGATGCCTGGGCCGTCTTTCACTGTTGTGGTGTCATCAAATCACCTGAACGAGTGGTGATGAGTTCAGAGCAATCGAGTTACAATGGTTAACCTGATCCAGGTGCTTAACTTCACCTGCACGTTCACTGATGTGTTTTTAAAAGAAAAAACAACAAATAGGCCGTCGACTGCGTTCAGCTTTTATCTGCTCAGTGAAAGCAAAGCTCGTTAAGGCAGGCTGGGAAAACGCCGCTTTAACAACCACAGGAAGAAAAAACAAACTAGATTTCCAATTAAAGCTGAAATGTAAAGTATTGCTGTGATAATTTAACTGTTCAGCCTATTTCCCTTACGTATTTTTTTACCTTAGTGATTTTCAGGATCAAGCACAGACACGTCCCTGTGTGAACTCAGCGGACGGCAGGATCACGCCACGGACAAGTCACTGATCACTGACGGCGGCGATGCAATCACAAACCTCGTTCACACCTGTGGGCAAATTAAGTCTGTTGGTTGACAGTCGGAGCTGCAATTAAATCCATGTTCCTCCTCCTGTGAAAACCCCGTGTGCACCACATGTCCCTGATTTGGGTGAGAGACAGAAACACACACACACACAGAGCACATAATAACCAAGAGGTTAAAAATAGGACTAATCATGAGTATTAAGATCATCATCATCGTTTTTATGATGAAGAACTAGTGTGCTTCTAATGGCGTTCTTGGACCAGGTGTGTTACGTTCCCGCAGCCTGACAGGTGCGGCAAAGCGAGTTTGACTCCATCACCCATCATCGGCAAATCAGCTGTACACAGAGTGAGCAGAGCTTCAATCAAGGAACTGAGGTAGAAACAACACCTGTGTGGGCGGAGTCAGGTCTAAGAGCTGTTTCAGGTTCAGGCTTCTGCCACTTGTGGAATTGATGCTCATCTCCTTCAGTGACTTAAGGGCCACACACCTGCACTACAGCATCACATACAGACATACATTGATAATGCAGCAGTCATCGTTAATATCGACAGGATACCCACGAGTTTAACTCACACACTGTGAGCACAACAAAACCCAACATTATCCTGGTGCATCAAATCCTCTCAGAGGTATCTATGTAGAAAGACAATGGTAGAGTAGTGTTCCTCTCTAGAGAGTAGGTCAGTGTATAACAAGCTGGCAGCAGAAACTTGACAGCTATTCACTGGATCCTGTGTCTTTCTGTCTCTTTAATGAAGCTTAAAAAAAAAACAAAAAACGAGCGCTCCCTCTCTCAAGTGTCACCGTTTTGACGATCGATTCAGCTGAAATCATGCAGACATGTGTTGAACCCCCCACGTCAGACGATAAATTTAGCTTTAAAATGCAAATGGCACTAGACGTAACACAGGTGTAGAGCTGTTGTGATATTCATCTGAAACAACACGCACTGATTGAGGCCATCTATCACCACGTGACTCATACATAAAACATTGGACATGTATAGAAACGCAGCCCATTTTCGTCCACCGCAGTTAAAGCCTTCATGTTTATGTAAACGTGTGGCACCGCTCCATATCTGTGCACCAGGTTTGGTACGTCACTAATGAGCAACAGCAGGATCTCCCTGCTCTGCATGAGCCTTTGAGTCTCATCCTGCTCAAGGTTAACTGTTTTTTTTCCAAGGCAGACATGAACGGCTTGTACAGTAAGTAGCGTGTTCACACACAGCTGTACGTGTGTGTGTGTGTGTGTGTGTGTGTGTCTACCACTGCCACCCCGAATCAACATCACAACTAATGTCAAATCATAAATAAAACAGGCGTCCATATGTTTTACACTCCTCTATACACTGTGACAAATGCACACAAATGCAGGGTGTAAGCAGAACGCTTGGCTGTGTTTTCACATGATTAAACAATCAGTCCGCGTCAATCAGTCAAACGTAGTCGCACACAAACAGGGAAAAACAAAACACGTGACAAGAGCTCGGCTGCTCTTGTTTTTTTGTTTTTTTTTTCCTTTAAAAGACCAAATGATTCATTGATTTATTGATTGATGGATTGATTCATGGATGGACCAAGGATTTAATAAAGTGAAATAACAGATGTGTATAATGACATGTTTTCCTGTTAGCCTGGGACCTTTATGGATTCCCAGAATAAAACCACAACCAAAAGCACCAGCAGTCCTTTATGAGATAGTACGAGCAGGTTCTGCCTCATTTTTACTGAGTAAATGTCATTCAGATTGCAGCCACCGTCTGTGCATAGAGCTCCTGATTTACTAGGGCAGCAGCTGACGACACACACACACACACACACACACACAGCACTTGGGACTGACCTCCAGACTCATTATGTGAGTGAAAGAAGTCACAGACACAGGGAATTCATAACGTCACTGAACTCAGAGCAAGTGGAGGGAGGAACGGGTTCATTACTCAGCTCCTGTTTGGATCCGGCTCCAACAATGGCACCCATAAGGATAACAAATAACACACACACACACACACACACACACACTGTGTGTTATCCAGCTTTGTGCATCTCATGAGGCAGATCAGGTCAAATTTGCCTTTAAAGGACAAATCAGAGGAGCCTTAATCAACCCAGCCCTCTGTCTTAATTATCTAGATGAAAGAAGGCTCCTCAGATGGACTCTGACATCTTCTAGCCTAAAACCAAACCACACGATGAACACTGCTGGAGCACACGTGACGTGCTGGCGACACGGCGGTCTTCCTGATAACTTCATCTAATGAACTGAAGAAGCTGGAAGCCTGTTGCATGTGGGAGCGCGCGAAGCTCCAGGTGCTCTGGAAAGAGCTTCTTGAGCTGATTTCAAAATTAGCATCGAGAAGCCAGATTGTGTGTTTATTACAATCCAGTACGCACCCTGAAGATTTCCCAAGTAAACTCATTAGATAAACAAATTATAATCCAAACTTGTAATTGCTTTCAAATGAAAGGGCGTTCAAAAACCCAGAGGATTAACGAGTTCGCAATTTGACCTCAATATCTAGAGACGCTTCAGATATTGAACTTCAGACGCTGCCACTTCTTCACACAATGGAAGTTGTTTACCACAAATTTCCTGTTTTCCTCTTCAACATAACAAAAACTAAGCTGCCGGATCAAAATGCAATACTGATTTTAAAACAGTAATGCCATTAAAATCTTAATGATACCTGTCTCTAGTCACTGGATTCCCTCAAGTCGTGTTAATATGCAGAAATGAGAAGCTTGTACATTACAGAAAATGAAAGCAGTCCATAGGTGCCACACAGCCTGGAGGCTCCACACAGGACGTGGGAGGAAAACGTTGATGCTTAATAATGAAAATCACTGAAAGCCAACTGGCTCGCGCGTGAGAAAACGTTCATGTCAGCTATAAATAATATAAAAACACTGATTTCCCTCGGTGAGGTAGTGGCCTTTTGGCGTCATGTACTCATGAGAAAAGCTTTGCAGCATTGCCAGCTTATACAGTGTTTTACACGTTGTACAGTGATATTCATTTCCCCCATTAAGAAATGCGATGGAAAAGCAAAATGTGCTGAACAGAGTAGAAGCTACATAGGAACCAAGAAGAAGGTAGAAGAAGACGAGCTTCACTTCTCTTTTGTCTCGCAAGGCTTTCCAAAAAATTTACTTCAGAAACATCAAAAACATGTCAACGTGTTGGGGAAGGTCTCCGGTTGCTCACGGTCTGCTTCTTGTTCCGATATGAGCTACCGTTTTGTCGCAAAGTGCCCCGATGTGAGACCATTGCCAAAGGCAGAAAATCACTCAGCACTCAGCAACAAGTTACCATGGCAACCTCTGACCTTCAGGCCAGAGCCACAGCTGAGACCTATTCATTAGATAGGGACTCCTCTGCAGTTTATCAACTATTTCACATTTATATGAAGTCTGTGAAACACAACCAACCCCAGCTTTAAGATGTAAAACCTGAGTTTGAGAGCTTTTTTTTTAACTGAATCTCACTCAGAACAGTTTTGACTCCCTCTGAGGAAACTTTTCCTTCTCCTATTAGTTAGGGTTGCCTGCAGCTTTTAGAAAGGCTGTTATGGGCCGGAGTGACTGGCACAGTGAAGCTCCTGTTTGGAGACATAATCAGTACGTCAGCTGCAGGAACATGCAAACTGATGAGCACATACACGCACGCACGCAAGCACACACACACACACACACACATCTATATATATATATACACACTGTACCGGCATGGACAGGCTGCCAGGCCTGACCTGACGGCCGCCTACCCTCAGGTTCCCAACAGGTCAGGTTGTTATCTGTTACCACGGACATTTAAAGCCACTTAGTAAAGGAAAGAACTCCCTCATCCCTCATTCCCACACACACTCTCTCTCTCCATGTCTCCTGCACCTCGCTCTGTCACTGACTCATTTGTTTTATGACAGGTTTCTCCTCCCCATCTCTGCTTCTTCTTCTTCTTCTTCTCCTTTCCTCCGTCCCTCACTGACTGGTTTCTGGCCATTTAGCAAAGCCTATTAGGGCCCATTGTCTTGTGAGAGCAATGACCAGTCAAACCAGCACGGCCCTAATCAGAGTGCAGGGAATTCATCACAATCTTAAGGGAAGAGAGCTGTTGATGCAATTTGTTTTTCCCTCACACCGTTCAAGAGGAAAAAACACACACGGCTCAACTAAATAGCTCCACCGAGAGAAAGGGGCGCTACGGTAAATTGTCGACTTTCAGGCCATTAAGCTCTCAGTCGTAAATATACAATGCCACACTCCCTAAGCCAGCAAATCAATCACATTTAAGCTTTTAGAGTATCACAAGCAATTGTTCCTGAATTGCATAATGATATGCAGGTTATAGAGAGACGAATTAGCATCTGTGCACATGGCTATCAAAACGATAGCCATGTGCCATATCGTTTTTTTTTGTTTTTTTTAAAGCAAGCTGCCACATCTGGCTCACAAACACTCTGAAATTGATTTGATCATGCCAATCAATCGGGCAGGCAGTTATTTACACATATAAATAGCTGTGAAACCAATTCAGAAATCAGGTCGTCAAAGTGCAGACACAGGCACAAGAGACTGAAAACAAAAACAAAAAAGACTCGTTAGAAATCCACCACGCCGTTCAAACAGTCATTTCTTAATTCAGCCATCCAGACATCCATTTAGTCGAGTGAACGTGCCGATACTCCCGATGGTCTGCGCTCCGTACCGCCTCCCACATATTCGGAAGATTTGACAAATGGACAAATTAAAATTTAAATATGGCCAAATGCTGAATAACAGTGGAGCTGACAAGCCCGTTTGTCTTGGTTTTAATTACAGGATGCTCAATTACTTTTCATTACTAATGTAATTTGCTCGCTAATTTGGTTAAATGGGCTCTGAACCTGGGGATGGAAACCTTTACTTCAAATCGTCTAGGAAACTGTGATCAATGTCTTACAGTGGGTTTTTTTTTTACAATCTGGATATAATTTTTATCTTTTGGAGAATAAAACTTGTCAAAAAACTAAAACTATTTGATATTACGGCTGTGACCTCATCATTCAAAAGGTCGTCTCGTCAAAAGCACGGCTCGCAGACGCCAACCACAGTGCAGCCAACAGGCTAAAACCGGGCGGACGCCATATGGATTAAGCTCCCCCGACTAATGATCGGTTGCTGTTCACGGGCACAAACGCCTGAACGATCAGCGATCTGGTTCTCAGACCGGCAGTTAGATTGTAAATTGGAAAATTTGACCAGCTATCTCACGGCTCGAGCAGCTCCAATTTCCCACATGACTGCTGCCAAAAGGTCCAACATACACTGTAGTGAGTCCTCTTTTAATATTATTGGAAAGGTGTTTGCTTGTTGTGGCAGCTCCCTGACTGTCCTTCTGCAGGGTAACTCATCCTTTCTCTTTTTCTTCTCTACATTGCTCATACTGTATGTGGTCATCTCGTTTGTCCAGTGGCGACTACAAGAAGAAGACAGAGACCATCACAAAGCAGAGGACAGGTACCTTAATCTCCACCAGAGGTCCTGACAGGTGCAGAAGATGGATGACGACTCATGTTAATCCACAGTCCTGGTGGTTTTCATACATCTGAAAATAATGATTCATTGTTTATCAATGGGATCATTTATAAACATTTTGTTTACCATCTAATTGAGCCTTTTCATTAAGGCTCACCTTCATGTAGCTTTAACAGACACCTACAGTAGTACAAGTCCTCAATACTCATACATGTAAAAGTGAACAGCAGCAAAACTAGCATCAGCTAGTTGTTCTTCAAGTTATTAGAAAATAAAGTATTCAATCATGTACTAGTACTGTGCAAGATCTCTGATTCAGACATGTGTAAGCAGCATTTCACAGGTGTAGCTGCTAATGGTGAAGCCATTTTTATTGTAGCTTATTATAAATTTTATATATAGGTTTGTAGAGTGGTTCCTCCTGACCTGGGTGCAGTTGTATGTCGTGTCCTCTCCGTCGGTCAAAGTTAAATCCGGATTTGAGAAGCAGTTTTTGTCAAAAAGCTAACTGAAGAGAGAGCCCGAGTGGGCGGCTAGCCAGCTAGCTAGCTAGGTGAGAGCCGACCAGCTAACGGCTAACCGCTAACCGCTAACGGATGGTTGGCGGTAAAATGGCGCAAAACCTCGGTGTAAAAGTGAAATATTACCTCTCTTTGATTTTGATTTCGACGGTAAACGTCAATATGTGGAGGAAAGACGTACAGGAGACGTCAAAGGGAAAAGACGATGACGGTGCAGAGTTAATTAACTGCACACCTAGTCGCGTTTTTTTTCCACTAACTTTATTGATAACATTTGAATGACACTTACGCATTTCCTAACTCCAAAAAAAAAACTCCTTTCCTCTCATAAAGGAAGGTCCAGTGTTTCCTATGTTAAAGATGATAATAAGCAGAGTTTACCTGTGCAGCTCCATCAGGACTCTGGAGGTCATCCATGGTGTTTTCTTAGAGCCGCTAAAGTTATTTACACACAGACACTGTGTGAAATAATCACATGGTCATAAAAGACAAATTGGGTCGAGTGAGTGTAAGTTATTAAATATAGAGTCTGTTACTTTACAGGAGTGAATCAAGTTGAATCAAATAGACAAAACAGTCAGGTGAATTTAATGGAGCGAGGCAGTTGGCAGCTTTCCCTCCCTCCCTTTTTTTTTTTTTTTTTTTTTTTTGTAGAGCATGAGAAAAGTAAAATGCCAGACTTTATTTCTGAGAGTGTTTCCTCCCAGATCGACTGATTTATTCAAACATCCAAGATGCACATAAACACCTCTGTCTTTGTTCTGGCCCCAGCGAGGGATTCAGCAGGTGAAACCCCGTCTGATTCCTCTTTCCTGCTCTCCTCCACGAGCCACTCATCAATCATTTAGGGGGGAGTGAGCCTGTATGGGTACTCTTATTGATTACCTACTTTTTTATTTCCTGCCACTTGTTGAGGTGAGATTGCTTTGCTTTTTACCCCCCCCATGCGACTGATGTAACAGCTTGATCCCATAGTCTCTCTGCTCTGTGACCCTCGGTACTACAATGCATCCATGTAAAGCTCATGTGGACAAATGCACAAACAGTGAATATAGCTGCAGGTCTTGACTGATGTGCGGATGCATACAGAATGGATCTGAATCTGAATTGTAGATACTGGACACATCTGAGCTGAAAACGATGTGAGGAGGCTTTGTGAGAGTTTTTCAAAGGGCACAAAGAGCAGGGACTCGCCTCCGAGCAGCACTCACGCCAACCAAAGTACAATATCAGTGTGATCAATAAAAACAAGGACGGCGAAAAAGAGGCCAGAGAGCAATCTGAATAACTCCTCTGTGATCCTGTTTACACTCTTTCCATATATATATGTGTGTGTGTGTGTGTGAATATTTTCTGACATGTGGATTAGACCTGCACTGCTCGTGTGTGTGTGTGGGCGTGCATGTACTCACACTCACACGTGCTCGTCATTTTCATTTAGAAAGAAAATTGCATTTCGGCAGCATATGTAAGTAATTAGCATATTTTTCATTTGTGAAGTAACTGCGCTCGTCAGGCAAACACAGCCAGCGCCACATTATTATTTCACATATGAGGCCACATTGCACTGATTTAGGGAACGGGCTCGGCTTTAAAATGCTGCAAAAGTGAGCTTTGATAACAGAGACACAAACAGCGATGACGCAGATGTGATGTGTGAGCGTTAATGGTGTCAATGAAGCAATGTCTCAGTTATTTTTAGCCTCAGTTTAAAGTACAATGGTGAATACCTCAACAAACACATATAGTAAACCCCACAGAACTGAATCAAGTTCATTCCACCTGTTTTAACAAGCTCTGCTGTTGTGGGAGAAGAAGAAGTTAACTGTGATGCTTCATGATAAATTACAGCGTGATGAACGTGTGATCTCTGCAGGTTTATGTAATGAATTCACCTGCACCGTGACAAGCCTCTCTAAATTAAAGTGCGATTATAGACAAACCACATTACATGGTTTTCACCGTCTTATATCCATTCGTCGTGACTCATCGTGATCATTTCCTGCCAAACATTCACATATTCACCTCATGAGCCCTTCACCAGCTCATCCAGAGAGAAAAATGACCGCCCTCTGGAAGCTATACAGGAACTTTATAATTTCTCAATTTGCATTTTGCACTGGAGGGTCAAAGCAGAGCAAATTAATCTGCAAGTATATCAGAATTACCACCCGGACCTTTCACCTCATCAGCGTCCATGTGCTTCATCATTCTCCGCAAAAGTGGACAACAGAGCCTGAACCTGTTGTGGGTCCATTTGTCAGGAAAGCTTGTGTAATGTCAGCTACAAAACAACATGTTTGTAGGGAAGTTTTTTTTTTGAAATGCTGAATGTATAAACAATAAACTTTCAGATTTAAAGTTGTGCCGGCCCAGATCACTGTTCCTGGCCAGAGAGTTAACCAGGGACTTCAAGACACTTCTGAAAGCTGAATATTTCACTTGTAAAAAGAAAGAAACAGAAAAAGAGCAAAGATTTTCCCTCTTTGGGACCCTCGGATCACACCTGACTGGTCAGCAGCAAGATGTGGACATCAGACAGTGCGACAGCAGCATCAGATCTCAAAGGGAGAGTCCTGTCTCCGTCCCCGTCCACCTTCTACTCAGAGTGAATCAGGAGGCGCCCAGAGGCTGAACACAGAGATGCTGTGCAGCGGCATGCAGCTCAGGTTTAACAGTTTAGAGAGAAGACTCCCCTGTCACCTGCTTTCATCCAACACACAGACATTAAGGTGGCTGAACTACACCTGCTCCTTTAGCAACAGAGTGACACCACCAGGGGGCACCATGGGAGGTCCGTCCTCCCACAGGCCGTCAGTGTGTACAGCTCCAAGCTCACTGCCGGACACTGACACATGAGAGGCTGGAGAAGATGGTGGAGCAGGACAGTGGCTGCAGGGGGGGAGGATCTAAAACCTGTAGGAGAGGAGGGGGATGAAAACATGTGAGCAAAGAGTCATGCAGAGCTGATTGTTTATCAGCTCTGCATCAGCTGTCATCCCCCCCCCCCCCCCCCCGAACAGATCTCTGGCGTCTCAAGGCAACTCAACAGTAACAAGAGAGTGTGGGGAGCTTCCACTTCCTCCCAAGGTGCAGGGTTCGCACACAAACAAACCTGAAGTGTTCAACCTTGTGCATCGTCCCATCAGTTCTCACAGCTGTAACAACTTCACACACTTCCTCTTTATCATTTATCCAGAAGTCATCATCTGTTCATTAATAGCTATGCTGAGAAGTGGCAGACATCTCTGGGCTCTTTGTTCTCCTCTTACACCGGTGTAAATGATGGTGCTGTTGTTGAGAGGTAATGATTTCAGACAAACAATATTATGATTGCTGCAACACACACACACACACACACACACCCATCCTGGATTAGTCATTTCTTTGTGTTTCGCTGTTTTCAATTGTTCTCTCAGGTAATTGGGAAAAATTGCAGCGATGGCAAACTCATGAATACCAAATGACTAATGCTTCTCAGACAACAGACAAACAGAAACACGTCCGTCAAATGCTGATTGAAAGAGTAGAAAATGGTGCAAAATTCCAGTTCAGACAATAAACAAAACACATGAATGTCCTGACCTAAAGCGAAGCCACAAGGCCCCATTTGGGATTCTCACATTAGGATTAACGTGCTTCGTTTTAAAAACTGTGTCACAATACGAGCCTCATTAAATGGGAGCAAAAAAAAAATAAAATAAAAAAAAAGCATCACATCCACACAAACACTCACCGGTGGCTTTTTTAAGGAAAACACAGTGTCTCTGCAGCTTCCTCTCCAAAGCACCAAGGAGACACAGACACAGGCAGAAGTTTAAATCATCCACTATTTAAAACACTGTTAGCTCGATGGCTGCAGAGTTGGCAGATATGACCTGTAATGAACCACTTAACATCCTTAATATTAATTAGAAACATATTAAACTTTGGTCAATAGTGACAAACTTTACCTCGTTAACTCAGTTAAAGGGTCAAAATTCACATATTCACTTCATTTTAACTCAGAGGCGGCTTGGCTCGGGTCGAGCCCTGGGCCTGCACCCTAGACTTCCATGCCCAGCACAGTGGTGGCATTGCCCTCGAGGCTCTGGTTGCCAGTAATGGCCAGGTATGCCCACCTTCATTTGAGCTCTGTGATTGGCTGAAGAAAACACACTGACTCCACCCACAAATGTCCCGACTACACCAAAACATCAAAATACAGGCAGATTGAGTACAAGCTCATAGGTGATGATGAAGCAGGATTACTTTTGCATGTCTAAACCTACAGACTCCACCTTAGTTGAATCTTATGCAACATCAGAAAAAAAAAACCCAAAAACAGAGAAACCAGAGTTGTCCCCAGAGATGATAAACTGCAGAAGAAAGGCAAGATGTAACTTCATCAAACAGAGCTCTTCGTATTTGATCAGAGAGGACGCCTGCAGAAAACCCACCACCCACTCCCACCAGTAAATACTGAGACTTGGCAGATGAAACAGCTTTTAACCACAAACTCTCAAGTCCCCTGATGACACTTGTGGCTCTAACAGTCAAACCAAACGTCTGTTCACAAGGTAATGACACAACGCAACCAGAGCACCTACACCTATCAGCCCCTCCCCCTACTACACACACACACACACACACACACACACACGAACAGGCCAGCACCAAGTGAATAAATCATCAAACAAGTGTACACAGATGAGGCTCCACTGGCTGAAGTGCAGTTTAGCCAGCGTTGTTGAATAATGCATTCTGCCTCATGAAGTTGAAATTATGTTCACTGGTCATGTTTTTTCCTCTGGAGATTGCACTACACTGGGCTGCTGCAATGGCCCCTTTCTAGCTTTTAATGTTATTACTACAGGGCGACCTTTGACCTCATCGTCGTGAGGTTCCTGCAACAGAATTCACTTTACATATTGTTTTATTTATGGTGAAATGACACAATCTCAGAATAAAAACAACAACAAAAGAAGCATGGATCTGAAACAACTTGTTTTGCTGGTTTCCTGGGAGCAGCAGAAAATACATATTCAGGTAGCACACAGTCAGATTTCAGAAACAGCTGCTGATGTAATATTGATAGAATAATATTGATTACGGCCACTTTGATCAAAATGAAGCTTGACCAAAGTGCTTCTTTTATGTGAAATCAAACACAAGATCATGTTTCTGATGCAGAAGTTCTACTTTTTATACAAACACCATGCAGCTGCAGAACAGGAGACGCTGCACTTCCTTAGACGATGGAAGCAACTATTTACAGTATATTTCTTTAAAATGTATTAATGGAGATCACTTGATATATACATCATTTCAAGGTTTGGCTTGGTTATGATGCTCAGACTGTAGAAAATAGAAAACTTCTGAGGTCAAATCCTCCTGAACATGAAGCCTTCAGTTCATATTTAAATATGTTCTGTTGTTGTTGTTGTTATCAGCTCCAAACAGCGTCTCATCATTTCAGACCTGACGTCTAGACCAAGACAGAGAAACAGGAGTTTCTTTATGTCTGAGCAAAAATATTGGGTCAATACCGAGAAAACAACGAGGGACACTTATTTTTCCTGCTCAACTCACTTGGGGTTAGTGCGAGGACAAACCCAGCAGAGGGAGGGGGCACAGTGAGTCCACGGGCTGGGGAAGTCACAGGGAGTTCAGCTTCAACTCAGAAACTCAGAATATATATATATATATATATATATTTTTTTTTACTAAAAAAGGGATTTATGAGTTTAAATCAAACAAACTAGCCAATTAAAAGATGATCTTGAAGAGGCTGTTTTGATGCGGCACCTCGGCTGAACGTCCAAACAATAACACGCAGCGTTTCATGATTAATGGTTTAATTAGTGCTGAAACATCTTGATGAGCTCTATTTGCTTTTGAGATTCACCACTGGACCAGAGCATCAGAAAAAAAACAACTATCACAGGGCAGGACTGCATTATATTTTACTATAATACATTACATTATGTTGTAATGGGTTGTAGCTATCATTATGTTTTTTTCTTTTGGGTCGTCTGTGTTAAGGTCACAGACCCAAACGGTCCAAAGTTGCAAACCAAAGCCATGCACAAACCAGCTGTTCCCTCATTGGTCAGAAATCTTACCCGGAAGGAAACGAAGCGGACTGTCCAAGGAAACGAACTCTGTCAGCTGTGGTGTGAAAGAGACCGTAAGAATTACTATGGATTAAATCACATTTTATCACCATGACAACAACGTCCAGGTCAAACTGAGACTTTTTTGACTTCTAACCTCCAACTTTCTTGACTCAGAGAGAATATTTGCTTTTTTTCTCTCTCTCTCTCTCTCTCTGGCTTGAGACGACGCACACAATAATGAAACTTTTTCGCCTCGAGTCAGAAAAATGAATCATTAGTCATCACTTCTTCCCTCATTTGGTCAAGTTCACGCCCCCACATCCATTGTGACGAGCCTGTCGAGGCTACCTCTCCTCGCTTCGCCCCGCGGTGTCCTCACAGCTGCAGCAGGAAACTTCAAGAGGACAAAGTAATGTTCAATGTCACCACATTGTTTCTGTTCTGTTACTATTTCTGCCTCAGTGGCGACCTGTGCCCACTCTTGATTAGAAAACAGGAGTAAGAACAGCTATCGTACAGATGCACTGTAAAAACCAACACTCCTGAGCTCATAAGTTTGGTTCGGTGTCTGATCTCCTGGGAATCGAACCCCTGCAGCGCCGCTGATTCCTCTCTCCCCACCGAGCCACCCGTCCATATTCCATAGACCTTTGCTCCCTTTTAATTTTCCCAGCTCCCAACAACCCTTTGAACCAAGTGTTGGCTCGTTCATTAATATTATTTGCCTTTACATCACTTTCATGGCGGAGCCTTGTAAATGTTTAATTTGTTTCAGAGCCATTAAAGAGAAAACGCTGCAGTCTTTTAATTCTAATGTACATTATCATTATTATCATTATTATCATCATGGCAGCGCCTGAACGCAGCCTGTGTGTGGGACTGACCTGTTTCCTGCTGTCTCTGAACATTATGTGATTTTCTGAGCAACTTTTTACTGCTGCAGAATAAAAGAAGCTGAATGTTGTTTTTACCTGAACAGTCCAGTGTGATTACTTGAACAGCAACATTTTGCATGTGCTCATGTGTTTGGATGGTGAGAGCTGAAGAACCTGGAGAGAACCCAACAGGGAAGGTTCAGCAAGGTGAAAACCACTTTACCACCGTGCCGCCGACCCCAGTTAACTATGATTACAGTATATAAGATGTTTACTTTTTCAATGTCTAACAAGCGATCGACTCCAGCCTCAAATAACTGACCATTCACAATCACTGAACACTTTATCCACAGTTCACAAAGTCTTCCAATAAAGCCTCCATCAGGTTTCTCTCTTGTTCACTCTCCTCTTCTCACTGATGGAGGATTAAAGAGCAGAAACTCCACAGTTCGGCTGCAGCGTAAAAATGATCATAAAAGTTGAATCAGCAGCTGAACACTGACTGTTGTAAGAAGAGCTATAGATGTTTCTAATGAAGTCAAACTGTGTTTAATACAAGTGTAGATTGGTGCTTTTACAAATCAATGATTTAGGTCAGAAAATCCATAATAAACACACACACACGCACACACGCACGCACACACTGCCCTGGACCATGTATGTTTTATGACTCAGTTCAAAAGGCGTCAGCTGCTTTGAGCTGGAAATTTGAGTTCAGACCAGAGCTGCTCTGATGGGACTGTTAAAGATGGGTGTGTGTTATAACTTCTGATCAGATGTGTGTATGTGTGTGTGTGTGTGTGTGTGTGTGTGTGTGTGTGTGTGTGTGTGTGTGTGTGTGTGTGTGTGTGTGTGTGTGAAGTCAACTTATAAATCTAATGATTGATATTCACTCACAGAGTTAAATCACTGTTTTGTGGTTCAGACATGGATTTACGTGACTCCACATACCAGATGATTCAGGATGGAGAGATGCTCGTTCTGTTTTTACGACTGACTCATGAGCATTGAATGCATCATGGGAGACGGCGGGGAATGACTAAACAACACTTTGCCAGTTAAAGTAAATCCTGCATTTAAAACAATGCTGATGTTTTATCATCAAAGCAAAGACCCTGTCACATTAGTATTGATGCATTAACATATGACTGTATTTAATGTTGCATGTTTAACTTTAATATATTGTACGCTGTTCAATCTATAAAGAAATGCATCGCATTTTATCAGGTTGTATATAAAGGCATAGGTGCAAATGTAAATGTGTGTGACTCTGTAGACAGACGTCAAAACAACAACCAAAGACGGTGGTTAACAATAACAAACCTGAAGCTGCAAAAACAGGTGGACATGGAGTATAGGAGACAGGGTTCAGGCAGGCCCAGAGGCCGTTTCTCTGGAAAAAAGGTCAAAACCTGGAAATCAGGATCAAACAGACAGAGGGACAAAACTCAGCAGAGAAACCAGGGATACAGAACAAAGTCTGGAGCTTACGAGGACTCGAAGGCTTGGGGAGCACAGCTTATATAGACAAGGAGACACAGGTGAAACACGTTAGGGCGAGGAACACAATGACAAGAGCGGGAAACTTAGCAGGAAGACAGGAGTAAGACAAGGACTTCAAAATAAAACAGGAAGTGATGAGACAAAGATAGTGAACTGAAGTAAAACTCTAACTAAGACTTTGATCCTGACAGGAACAGATGTTGTCCATAATTGCAAACTTTTTCTTTTTTTTTGTATAGACACAGCTAGTAAGTGGTGTTGTGTGTGTGTGTGTGTGCGCGTGTGTGTGTGTGTGTTTTGTGAAGCAACAAGTGATTTCAGCCCCAGATCTGATTAACTCATCAGTCAGAAACACGGGGAGGTTTTGGCCTCAGGGTGGATTCAAGAAAAACAACAACAAATAAACCAGAACTGAATCAAACCAACATATAATTACCTGTCACATTACACACACACACACACACACACACACAAACACACACACACACACACACTGTACAAATACAAACACATCACAACTATACTGTTCGACTCAGAGACAGTTTGAAGATGATTAAGCGAGGAAAATGAAATGGATGATAGCATCCTTAAAACTGACTCAATGTGATAATAAAGTGTGTGTGTGTGTGTGTGTGTGTGTGTGTGTGTGTGTGGGGGGGGGGGGGGGGGGGGGGGGGGGGCGGGGGGGGGGGGGCTGGGGGGATCTCCCAGCTGTTTAAAACTCATCCTCATTTTAAAATATGATGAAAAACAATTATTTGAGTTATTGGAGTAAATAAAGTAGAAAGGGCGCCCGAGTGTAGATGTGTGAGTCTTTTTCTAGGTGTGTGTGTGTGTGTGTGTGTGTGTGCGTGTGTGTCCGTCATTTCACTAATGAGCACCTTCCAGGCAGATTGCTGTGATGAGGACTTGGTGCTCTCCTCTCCACAGAGATGAGAAATGATGGTGGCAGCCCAAAGTCTAATTATAAAGTGGGACTAACAAACGAGACGTTCACGTGTCTCTCACAGCTTCGGCAGAATCTCCCAGCGACTCTCAGTCTTTCACAGTTGTTTCATGTGTTTTGCTTCTTTATTTAAAAAAAGTGAGGGTTAGTTTGTCTTGTGCCTCCTCTTCCTCCTCCTCCTCCTCTTCCTACACACATCTTCCCTCAGTGGCTTCCTTTTTTTTTTCTATTCCATGAAGTGATGACATCACCAATGGGTTGTCATGGTTATTGCACAGAAGCAACGAGACTTGAGATGCCATTCGATCTATTCTTTAAAAGGCATGTGGGCGGATGTTGTGTGAGAACTGAACAGTCCTGCAGACGCCAGGAGGTGATACCAGGCTTTCAATGTTCTCATGATGCTACAACATGTGGTCGGTGGAGTTATATATATATATATGTGTGTGTGTGTGTGTGTGTGTTTGGCCTCAGGAAGAGCTGGATCTCCATCTTTAGAAATTAAAACAGTGTGTTCGAACCAACGGTCAAGACTCTGAATGAAGGAAGATGTCACTTATAAGGTACATGTACATACGTATCTGTATGTGTATACATATACATATATATGATGCCGTGTGTTAGCAATGTTTGGTTTTAACTCAAAATACTACTACTACTATGACTAAACTTTTTGACCTTTGACCTTTTGGACGGTTCTCGAAGAGAAGTAAGAAGGTGTGACTGTGTTGTTTCCAGTCCATCCTGTTCTCGTTGACACTGGACCCGGAGCTCCATCTCTGGAGACAAAGGTGAAGTTCTGCCTCCACAGTCACTAAAATCACTAAAGACTTTCTCCAGAAGCGTCTTCTCACATTCCCAGAGCCGTGAGTGAACGAGTGCAGTCGACAGAGTTTGGAGACAGCTGGTGCAGCTGCAGCTCCTCCTCCTCCTCCTTCGCCTCGGTGATCAGTAGATCTGAGAGGACGCTGATATTTCAACATGGCTGCAGCTGGTTTTCACAAAGGGAAACTATATTATTTTATTCTACACTTAGCTCCAGGGCTCAATAATGTAGATTTTATACGTAAACAGGTCATTCTGAGCACACCGTGTCATTGTATGGTGCAGAATAATTCCATTATGAGGAGAATTTCCTCCTTAATCCAGATACAGTAAAGAATGCCCTCACAGGTATGACTGTCATAATGATATGTACAATGGTGGACAATTAGCTGTGCAATAATGATTATTGTACAGTGGGTGGTTTCAGCCAAGCAATCTACCGCCATAAATTTAATTTGTTTAATGCCCGAAGTGAACCCACACTCAATACTGATTAGACTTGAATTTAATTCTTCACCCAAGGTGCTATACAACACAGAAAGTGATTTAAATGGAAATTTGCTTATTCCACTTTAAGCACTTGCGTAAGATTGGTGATTAGGATTTAATTTCAAAGTCAAAAGGTATTTTTTTTACAACAGCGGCTCAGTCACTCAGTCAGTCAGACATGGAGGTGGAACCAAATATTTAACAGTGAAATTATAGCAAGTGTGGTGGATATTATGATAAACTGCTTTGACAGAGAAGATAATTGACTCCTCGCTCTTCAGTTTAACACCGGGAGTGTGTGTGTGTGTGTGTGTGTGTGTGTGTGAGAGAGAGAAGTGTTTGGACAAGGCTACATCCTATATCCAGCTCAGGTAAACATTCAAGGTCTGCGCTCCAATTACAGAAGCAGATGCCAGCAGAGACAGCAAACACACACACACACACACACTGAACTCAATATCCACACTGAGATGAAAAGTTTTTTTTTTTTTTTTGTCAGAATCAAAATAACTTTAATATAAAAGGCAAAAGGAGACAAGAATCAGAAGCTCTAACTCAGACAATGAAAGATATTGAGTTTCCAGAAATTCCTGGGTGACTGCTGCTGCTCTGCTTCCAACATGATTTATAATATTGTATTATATATATATATATATATATATATATAGTTTTCACTGCCTTTGTATTCAGGCGAGCTTTTTGTTTTGGGGGGGGGGGGGGGGGATTTAGAGCAGCTCAGCTCCTGTGTGACCACACTGCCCCCTGCTGAGAGTAGACGAGCTCTGCCTCACACTGCAAGACAGATGCATCATGTAAACTCATTTAAACACAAACTTTAGTAACTAAGTTTTTTTTTTTGCAGAAATAGCTTCAAAAACCTTAAAAAAAAAAAAGAAAAAAAAAGGAAATTCTCATTATCAACTATCAAATCCTCCAAAGAGCAGAAGCCTCCTGTGATATGGTCCATGTTTTAAAGGTGTTTAAATCTTTCTTGCTCAGGATTTAATATACGACGTGTAGCCTGGTGTTTTATTTGCAGACATTAAGCCACATCAGACACACTGAGTAATAGGACAACCTGCCACCTTTCCATTAAACAGACCATGAAATTGACTGTGCTGGCCTCTCCGTCTTATTATCTGGACGAGGCAGCAGAGCAGCTCAGTGTGTTTGTATTATTCAGAGCCACTAATAGTGACGAGTAGTCGACGATGGTCAAGCTGTGAGCTGCTCCCCTGCTCCTTCCTCTTCATCACTCTCTCTCTTTTTTTTCTTTAACGTCAGCCATGTGAAGTTGCTCCCTCAGGAGATCTTCAGCAGCCAAAGCCTTTCTTCTTTTCTCACAGCAGGCCAAGGTGGAAGTAGCTTCAGAGGAGGAGTAAAGAGAATGATGAGATGGATGGATGGATGGATGTGCAGCTCAACATTTCATCATCACGTCACAGAGACGATAAGACAGTGAAGATGGGAAACATGAGTGAGGTTAAGAGAAGCTGCAGGACAGTGAGCATCCATGAGCTGGACTCTGTCGCCCTCCAGTGGAGGCTGCCGGATCTGCAGTTATTCCCATTTATGTTGTTGTTGTTGTTGTAGTATCAGCTGGCAGGAAGTCAGTCCATCCCACCACCTTCCTGCATGTATGTTTCTGTTGACCAGGAAACAGCTGCTCATTTGTAGAGAGGTTGATTAAAGCAGAAACAGGAAGAATAAACAGTTATTCAGATTATGGCTCGTTTTATCCTGTAACATCGTGATCAGATACCAGACACTGATGAGACTGATGAGGTCACTTCAAAACATCACTAAGTTTCACTTTCACTTCTGCAGTTTCACTTTTATTCTTTCATGTTTTTGCTGCTCGGGTGATGTTTCTGATCAGAAGACTGATAGTATTGATCAACACCAGGCTCAGTGTGTCTGGACTTCAGTAGGAAACAGTCAGAGCTTCATGAAATCCTGGATCCAACATAGATATCATCACACAAAGGCAACAGCAGAGGATAAAAACAGAAAACAGATCTATCTACATGCAAGTTAATAAATGATAAAGTTTAAGGTCATTGATCACTGCTGCAAACAACAAAACATGAAACAGTTATAGATAGATAGACAGATAGATGGGTACATCATGTCCAGTCTGTGAGTTCCTCTCCCTCGTTGTATTAACATGTATATACATTCAGTTCAGTTGAGTTCGGTTCAGTTTGGTTTAGTTAAGCCTGTGTGGAGGCGACGAGCTTCACGAGGGGCCTCAAAGATAAAAAAAAGAAGAAAAAAAAAAAAAAACGTGAGAGTCTGGGCGACACACTCTGATCAAAGTGTGAGATCAGATGTGACTTTGGGAACATAATGTGCTCAGCCAAGTGCACGGAGCTCTGCTGACAGGACACAGTGGGATCAGGCCTGACACTGATCTCCAGTGTGGTTCATTCACAGACAGGACACACACACACAGGGGGGTGGGATGGTGGTGGTGGTGGTGGTGGTAGAGGTGGGGTGGGGTGGGGGGGCTCAGACATCTCTGTAGACTCCTGTTAAACTGATCAGAGCAGACTCAGCTCCAACCGTCACTCACACATCAAACCAAACATGTAGAGTCTCCGTCTCCGTTTCACACTCTGGATCCAAGACGGTGAAGCTGCCGGTGCTGAACCCCTCCCTCACCCACCCACCTCTCCCTCCTCCCCCCTCCCAGAAGGCTTTGGAAGACTTTTATCTGTTCTACAGTCCAGTCTGGATCCTGCTCATCCTCATCATCACACTGCAGCTCTGTGAGTCTTTACGTGTGTTTTACGTTGGATTATTCACTGTTTAATGAGATTATCAACTTTGTATATGTAGATTTTCAGCATTAGCGTTTGATACAATAGGAGGATATGAAAATGTTTGTGCAGCGCGGCACTGTGTTCCCATGTGAGGCCACCACACACACACACACACACACTCACTGTTAAACACAGTTGTTAAATGTTAAACCACCATCAGTCATTCAGTGGAGTTAACAAACTGATTAGTTTGTAAAGAGTCTGTAGCAACAAGTTGGTGTCACTTAAAAGAAAAAGAAAAAATCTCACTTTAAGCAGAAAGCGTGAAAAATTTCAGATGATATTCATGTCATGACATTATGGAAGAAGGAAATACAGGAACACACACACATATATATATATATTAGATAAAAACAGGTTTGTTTGTCAGATTAGATCAGATTCTTTATTGTCATTGTGCAGAACATACAATGAAAGTTGGTGAACTCACTCAAGAACTGGCTTGAATAAAGAAGATGATAATAAAGGATCATTAAAGGATAAACATCATCAGAGACTCGTGTCCAACATATATAGGTTTAAAGAAATGTTTTGATTCAGTGTGACGTGCGTCATGGTGGTTGTTGTACATTAGTTATGACTCATAGTTTATTTGTTTAAAGAGAATAAAATACTTAAAGTTAAAAACATATTAGTTGATGTTTTTGACTTTCCTCCTTCCAAGTGCTGAACAAAACCAGAACTGTGTTTGTTACAAACCGACTCCTCTGGGAGTCTGCAGAGCACCGACACACAAAACCAGCTCAAAACTATACTGGTACACCGGTCTACTACCACTACTACTATTAGTTTAATACTACTACTACTACTACTACTACTACTACTGCTACAACTACTACTACTATACTACTACTGCTGCTACAACTGGTCATACTGCTGTTACTAAACTACCACTGCTGTGTACAATGAGGCTGCAGGTTACACTGTAAACCCTGATGAGTATCAAAAGTCAGACAGTGATGGAATGAAAACACACGTTATTGAGTAAACATGTGACTGTGTGAAGAAACAGAGCACACACACACAGACACACTTCAGATAGAGGGAGAGGGAGAGAGAGAGAGAGGGAGAGACTCAGAGTGACGGAGGGAGAGAAAACCTGATTATAGAAACAAAACCTTCACCGTCGTCAGACTGTTGAAGTCAAATACCATTGGGACTGTTCGCACACTCACAATGACCGTCTGCTCTTATCAACATTCCTGTCGTGACCTCTGCACACACACTCTGCTCACACACACACACACACACACACACACACACACACCCTGCTCCACCGTGTGTTTTATCAGTCAGGCTGTGTGAGCCTCAGAGAGTCATCCTGACTGAGGCCACATGCTGACAAGTTTCCAGGAACCTGAGTTTTCTCTGTCGGGGTGAAGTCAGTCAGAAACAGCATTTGCATCATTATTAATGAACAGTGACAGAGTCTGTGCAACGAGCCGTCTGATCCCTGGAGGTCAGTGAGCGTAAAGAAAAGCAGCGTCACTGATAAATGGTAAATAAATCTGAACACAATGAACAAGGACAGGATTCAAATCTACAGAAACATACATCACAATGCGTTCTGGATCTTGTTCTGTTAGGTCTGGGGTTCCACAGGGCTCCGTCCTGGGTCCACTGCTGTTTTCACTGTACTTGGCACCACCAGTTCAGATCATGTGTTCTTTCTGTGTTGTTTCTCACTGTCATGCTGATGATTTGCAAATATATATTGCAGTTGTCAGAACAGGAAATGGGTCTGACTCTGACAAACGTACAGGCGGTTTGTCTGCTGAGAGGACAAACTTTCTGCTACTTAACACAGCCAAGACCTAGATGAAAGCTATTTGCTGATAGCTGCTTTTTGATCAGACCCTGTCATTTGATTCACATGTAAAAGAAGTGACACCCATGTATTTGATAGATCTTGTTAACCCTTATGTACCCACATCGTCTTTGCGCTCCCTGGGGAGTGGTTATCTGAGTGTCCCAGAGGTCAATAAGAAGACGGCAGGTCATTAATATTAATATGAATCAATATAATTTTCTAATTTCTGATATGTCATCCTCACACTTCACATCTGATGGTCATGTATGTGTTGATCATCATGTGGCAAACTCTCTCTCTCTCTCTTCTCCTACAGAGGTCAGAGGTCAGGGCTTAAATACACAACATGCTTCACTTCATCATTGCTCATTTTGCTCAAGGACACTTCAGAAGGACAGACACAGTGATTATTGACTCAGGGGTTTGTGTCCAGCTTCTGTAGTTCAACAAAAAACGAGAACTTGTACTTTTATAGTTACTGTGTGATGTGTTTAAAGTGATCTCCATGTGACGTGTGGTGAGATCCATGAAAACTGAACAAAAACAGAAACTTGTGGAGCGAAGGTGAAAGGAGCTGCTGAGTGGAGATTTCAACATGTTGAACTCATGCTGTTTGTTTTTGTTTTTGAGGATGGTGAAACTTTGAGGTTCGGTTTCACAATCAGCGGAGACGTCACTGACCTCCACATAAACACAGCTCAGGTCGGTGCTGGGAGAATTTAGTCAGAGTCAGATAAAAAGTGAAGTGAAACAAACTTAGCTCATGATTTGCGATGTGGTGAGTTCTCCGAGAGCGAACGGTTCTGTCACATGAACTTAATCCTCACAATATAAATCTACATATTTAAATCCTTTCAAGACACAAGTTTGTAAACGTGTGTAAACTTCATGCTGCCAAACCAAACTCAACACAGAAACCTAAAAAGGAACAAGTAAGTTCCTGTTTGGTCTGACCACAGATTTCTAATCAACATCACATCTGATGGTTTCTCTTTCATTGTGCGGTACACCATCCGCTGTATTGATCGCTGATCACCTGTGATTATGCCTCATGTTCAAAAACGATCGTGATTGTGCCGAACTGTGATCAGTTCATTGTGATTCATCATCACTGTCACCTCAGCATCAGACTAATGATCAGTAGTAGTTATTAAACCTACAAGGAGTTCAACATGGTGCAGAGTTGAAGTATTGAACAGTGATTAAATGTATATAAATAACAGTGTAGTTTATGTACAGAGACATGATGCAATGCTCAGGGCCTGAGGAGTTGTCCGGTTGTTACTGTGCTGTCATTCTTTATATCATGAACATGTGTGTGAGACAGGTATTGATAACTGATTGGATCCTTTTTCATATGATGGTCAGATGATGAGAGAGAGTTTGGCAGTTTCTCTGGGAATCAGCTGATCAGTTTTGATCAATGTAAAGTGAACGAGAAAATCTTCAGAGATTAAAGCTGAGAAGCAAAACACTAATGAGAGAAACAGTAGGAACCCCCCCCCCCCCCCCCCCCCCCCCCCCAACACACCACACACACACCCACACACCCACTTACACAAACACACACCCACCACACACACACACACACAACACGATGGTGATGATGATGTTGGTGGTGGTGATGATGGATCTTCCATTTCCAGTGCAGGTCCGACCATTTTGTGCTCTGGGCCCCGGATGTCTGACCCACTAACACATTTACAGCTCTATAGGCCCCGTGACGTCAGCGGGGGGGCGGAGCCTGTCGCGTTCAAAACACAGCCTGCCCTCGATCTTCTCTGATTTTCTGCTTCCTGCTTGTTTTGCGCGTCTTTCTCTCCTCTCTCCATCAGCTGATCCACTTCGCGCTTCTTTTCTTATATTTTATTTTTGAAACAGTTTTAGTTTCATTTGCAGTTTTTATATAATGCGGTCGTTTCCCGACGATTCATCGCTAAAACCCCGTTTTGTTCCGAGGCTGTTTGCTCCGTCCGGATCCCGCTGGTGTTTGTGTGCTGGTTTGTTGTCTCTGCTGAATATGGACTGAGTCACAAACACAAACAAACCGTATAAATGCACGCGCCGTCGAGGAGAGACTCCACGTTTAAAATCCGAGAGGTAAGAACAAAAAGAAGAAGAAGAAGAACAACAACAACAACAACAACAACAACAACAACAAAAACAAAGGAGGAACAGAAAGTGTTTTGTCTGTTTGCAGGAGCAGCGACTGTTGCAGGAGCTGCAGCAGCAGCTGCAGCTCATTATCCCGCCTGGATCCTGTGTGTGTGTGTGTGTGAGTGTGTGTGTGTGTGTGTGTGTGTGTGAACTAAATCACTAGTCAAACACCAGTTCATGCAACTTTTACATCTTCAGCTGTGATTTGAGTCGATTCTCCTGCAGAGTCTGGAAAACGGCGAAGTGAAGTGGAACTGAAAGTGAAGCTGTTTGTTGTTGTTGTTGTTGTTTGTTGCGCACTTGCTCCTAAAACATAAAACTAAACTGAACCAGTTTTAATGAACCAGAATCTGACCAGGAAGTAAATATAAATAAAGTCGCTGCTTTGGTCGAGTTAGTTTCCGCTTCTCTGCTTTGTTGTTTCTCCTTGTCACTCAATAAGTGATATGAAAACGTGATTATTATGGTCTGTCGTCTCTGGTACATATGTAGGATTGTTCCTATAACAATAGATCATCATATAGAAGTGTAGTGTTGCTTGTCAGACTGATCCCACCTCCTCCCTCCCTCCCTCCCCAGGTGAGTGTGCCCTGGGTGCAGCCTGGCCTGTGCTCCACCGGACGAGATGAAGAACCCAGGAGCCGCCGAGAGCCGTCGGCTGGTCGGGCTGCTGGAGACCGCTCTGGTCCGGGAGGCTCGTCTCTGGAAGGTGCCCGTCTTCAAGAACGGCTGCATCCAGGTGAGACACAGTAGCACAACGCTGACTGAGCTCTGAGCTCTGAGCTCTGAGCTCTCCAGTCCAGGTGTTGCTCATTAACCTGTCGTCTCCTCTGATCTCAGGGTGCTGACATCTCCTCATCCCAACACAAGGAGATGATTGTGTGGCTCGGAGAGATGAGCAGGACCTTCCACTTCTGTCCAGAGACCTTCGCACTGGGAGTGTGTGTCCTCAACCGCCTGCTGTCCACCGTCAAGGTGAGGACCGATTACATCCTGTTCTTCACTCTGTGCAACACAAACATTTGGTTCTTCTCTTCTCTGTTGAATAAAACATCTCAGACATTTCACATTGCAATAAAGCGAGCAGCCTGAGCAGAAAGTAGAAGTCAGTTGCTACAGAACAAACACAGGAAATCTGTTCTCTATCTCTCTTCCTGAGTCAGAGCAACAACAACAGTGTCTTTGCAAAAAACATTGTGACGTTGCAGTGAAGTCGACCTTTTTTGACTGTGTGGACATAAAATCAGATTTTATCCTTGAGACTTTTGTGATTTTAAATAAGCACATGGATAAGTGAGTTATGGTCAAATATGAGTTTTCTGAGGTCACAATAACTTTGACCTTTTATCATCTAATTCTGAAAACAGTCCTGAAAACACAAGGACACCTGTCTCCTGTCTCATTGAAGGATCATATCCCTTATCGGCCTGTATATGATGATTTCACAAATCCATTCACAGCAACAGTTTTCTGCTTCTTAAGACAAACACACTGATTTTCTCCTTTTTTCCTTTTCCTCCTTCAGGCTCATCAGAAATACCTGAAGTGCATCGCTTTTACCTCACTGGTCCTCGCTGCCAAGATCAATGAAGAAGACGAGGTGAGATCCCTAAAAACAAACCAGTTGGTCCGTGTCTGAAAACCCTCAGCTCATGTCTCCTGCCTCTGTCTGAACAGGTCGTGGGTTCAGTCAAAGACCTGGTCGTACTGAGCGGATGCAACTTTTCAACACGGGAGATTTTTCGCATGGAGAGGATCATCCTGGACAAACTGAACTGGGATCTGTTGACGGCCACAGCGGTCGACTTCATCCACATAGTGAGTTAAAGATTCACAGGAAAACACGACAGCAGAGTTTATTAATCGTTTAGTTTCTTTCTTTAAACTGAAGCTGAACTGTCAGAGAAAGTCTGAGAGTTCAGGTCCTGTTTTTGTTGTTTTTGTTTTTTTAACCTGAAAACACAACGGTGCAGAAAAACACACATGAAACCATCATCATGCTCTGTGGTGTTAACACAAACACACACACTCTGAAGAACCGGTCCTTCAGTTTGCAGCAGAGCTCTCACTAACGTGAAATAATGAAACCAAAGGATCGTTATCAGAGATCAGTTAGATTTACATTTCTCGACATATCAAACTGAGCTCAGTGACTGTGACAGTTTTAACTACAACAACAATGTCGATGTGTGACTGCTGTTAAATTTTCACTCCATTTTCAACCACACGATCCAGACCAGTTTCAGTCTCCGTGTGTGTGTAAACAAAAATGCAGCAGACGTTGTTTTTAGCAGGTTGTGTGAACAGAACCGTGAGAGATTTCCTCCAATCAGGTAAAAACTGCCAGTGAAATAACATTTGTGTTGCACATGAGGCCAAGGCACTAAGATCTGACAGCTCTGCCCCCACAAACAGGAACCTGCTGCCACGTGTGTGTGTGTGTGTGTGTGTGGGTGGGTATGAGCTTGTAAATGACCTCAAACATCAGGAAACATTAACGAACACACAGATGAGTGTGAGTGGAGAACATGCTGCAGATCATTGACACAGTTTGTTTCTGTGTGAACTCACTTTTATGGCACAATGTTGTTTCAGCACTTGGATCTAAAGACGACGTTGTAACTTTAACCTTCACAAATCGTTGCAGAACAGTCAACACACACAAACACACACATCATCATCATCATCATCATCATATTATTTATGTCCCATCATGCACGTGGGCCCCGGGCTGTATTCATAACGCTTTAACAAGAGGTCACCCAGTGATGTGATGATTTAACAACTGGAGTCTTTATGTTTATTCTACAAAGTCAGCCGACGTAATAAACATGATGTTTAGTCATATATGTAATGAAATAACTGAAGAACTTGAACTGCACAATGTCGTCGAAATCATAATTTGACCAAGGTCAAGATCCAAATCACACGAGCCACAGGGTTTTTTTTTTTAATAATAAATGAGATGCGTCTCAACATCGTTGTGCATTATGAGCACCATAGTGCTGTGTTGCTATGGAGACTCCTTGAACAACACATCATTCTCAGGACGTAGAAGGATGAAACCCAACAAAACCCAGGTTTTGTTTCGTAAATTGCATTTTCACAATATCTGCCAGTTTTCTGTAAATCCTGCAGCTCGGTCTGTTAGCACAAAGTTTGATCTCATCTTCGTCTTGATATGACTCATTTAGAAAGAATTATTTTTAACCAAACAGTCCAACACATTGTGATCAGTATCAGGAGTAAATGATGCAGAACAGGAAGTGATGCAATCTGGGAGGAAGTGTGTCCTATCAAAGTAAAAGCAAACAGAACTGGACTGCGGTGAATGAGGAGGCGGAGCAGGTTGCAGGTTGAAGTTGGATGCTTTATGAATACAGCCCATAAATTTTCTTGACATAAATAAGTTTACACACTGTTATTGATCCACACTATCTGAAAGGTTTTTAAGAAGATATTGACGACCTGTCCTGGAAATGTTCCCCGCTGATTTGTGGAGTCTGGTGTTGTTGTTGTTGTTGTTGTGAGTCAATAATCTCGACGAACGTCCTCGTCTCAGGAGATAAATGAAAAGTCGGAGTTTGAATTTGCTGCAGGACAAAAACGTTTCCTTTAAAAGCCACAAACCAGAAATTGTCACAGGAAAAACAAAAAGTGTCTTCAGCAAAACACAGACATGTGACTTTTCCAACCTGTTACAGTTTGACTGATACCGAGCCTCAGGTTTACAGTTATTGATGTGAATCTATTGTCCTAGCACTTCACCTAGAGTCATACAAAAACCCCAAGACTTTCAAAATAAAGACACATAATGTATTAATAAAAGCTATAATAATAAAATAAAGACATTTCTCTTTTTTATACTATTGAAATAAATATTTTTTTTCCAAATAAATGCTTTAATTATACCGTTAATATCTCACACTTACATCCCCCTCCCCCCGGCCCTGAAGAAGTTACTGTGACTCTTCTTCTAGATAAAGAGTTTTTCCTTTCTCCATCATCTATAAAACATTGATCCATAAAATCTCTCAGTAACTTGTCACAGACGCGTCACTTTGACACTTTGATGAGAATGAACAAATAAAGAGGTTTAACAGAGATGCTTCAGGTTACCTCTCTGCGTATGATTCAACAACCAAAGTGAAACTCAGGAAAAGACAGAATCGGCCTCAAGACGTCTCAACGTCCAGTTTTTCTTTCTGTGCTACAACATCACCCTGAATTTTGTGTGTTTCCAAAATATGTAAGGAGGCGGAGACTTGAGAGAAGTCGAGAGGATGATATTTGTTGGTAGTTTTTTTTTTGGGGGGGGGGGTTAACTTTTGACTTTGGCACCACGCTGCTGCAGCTGCTGAATCCACCTCCTCTCTTTAAAACCCCTCATGGCTTATTTCTGCTACAGAGTAAAAGACACAGAAGCAAATGAGTGGAAAAAAAAAACAGAGTGTGGATGGAAAAAAAAAACAAACAGATGTTTGACGATCGTGAACATGACGTGAACGTGTTGCACTGGCTCGTGTCGGTGCTGCTTGTTGTTGTTGTTGTTGTTGAGTGTTTCACTCGGTGCGAGACAGAAGTCCAAAGTGTTTGTGTGAGTCTCCTCAGGTTGTGATTCATTTCACTGCACGTACGATACGACACGGACAAGATCACTATGACTCCTCAGGCAAATGGGGGAGGAAGGAGGGGGGAGGGGCTTTGTTAGTAAAACCTGATGGTGAGACTCTGGTGTCGTCCTTGCACGGCTGCAGGTTTATTACTGTGGCTGTTGAAGCAGCAGTGACGGTGTGACAGACTGTGGTGTCCTGGGTGGATGAAGATGCACCTCTGTGGTGATGGTGATGATGTAATGATGCAGCAGTAGATGTGTGAGGGGTGATTGACAGATGAAGATGACACAGTAATGACATCATTATGCTCTAACGTTTTGGTCTTGTTCCTCCACGTCTTTTCTCTCTGTTTCGTCTCCACCTCAGTTCCACGCCTTGCTCGTCTCCGCCCACCCCCACCTCGTTCCGTCCATCGGGCTCAGCTCCGGCCTCGGCCCCGGGGAGCTTCCCGCCGGGCCGGGGCTCAGAAGACGCCTCCGGGCTTCCAGGCGGCGCTGTGGACCAGGCAGGTGCAGCACTGTATGGCCTGCCACCAGCTCTGGCAGTTCAAAGGCTCCACGTTGGCTTTGGCCATCATCACCTTGGAGCTGGAGGCGCTGACACCTGATTGGTTCTCCGTCTTCACCGACCTGTTGAAGAAAGCACAGGTAAGAGCAGCACACACCTGGTGTTCACCCTGTTTCTAATGCCTCGTTTCCTCTTTAGGTTCCAAACTTATTTTATCTCATGTGTGAAAGAACAAGCTTGAACCCGTTGATCTTCATTTAAATGAAAGAACAGTGTGATTTTTCTTTACTGCAGTGAGAGCAGCAACGATCGCAGTGAGGAAACCGAGCGGAGAGAGGATGTTGGAGGAGTGAGATCTAGATTAAGGTGGATTTTATTCATCCCAGGCCGAGAAATGACTTGTGTTACAGCAGCATGAATATACAACACATACAGTGTTTTAAGAGTGGAGTGTAATGAATAGATAAATACAGGTGCAGGTGTTAGTTACTTATCGGAGCGTCCTCTGTCAGAACAGTTTAAAGTCCGACTGATACAAATGAAAGAGGAACTACGCAAGGTTGAACATATTCCAGCTTCAGGTGTTTCACCTCTAACACACCTGGTTCTTCTCTCCCTCAGGTCGACAGTGCAGAGTTCATCCACTGTAAAGAGATGGTGGACGAGTACCTGAGCAGCCTGGAGTTCTCTCTGCCGCCCAACGCCGTCTACATCTTCGACAGCGCCCAGATCCAGGACGAGGAAGACGAGGATGAGGAGGAGGAGGAGGAGAAAGGACGAGGGAGGGGCCGGCGACGTGCTGGCAGCAGCAGTGGCGTCGGCGGCGGCGGTGGCGGTGAGCAGGGAGACTCTGATGAGTATTACGACGGTTTCTGGTGTCTGTATAACGAGCAGACGACACCGAGGGAGGAGGGGAGCGACGTCAAGGGGTTGTTCGATTCCCAGCACAAAGACGCCTCCCCCTGTCCACCGCTCCACCCGATCGACGGTTAATCAATCACACCATCCCACCTCCTCACGAGTGCACAGTTTCCCCTCCTCTACATTTATGTTACACAAAGTTAAAACCAGCAGATTTGATTTTCTTTAAACCATGAAGTTACTGATCTGTAGGATCTTTGATTTACAGGAAGATTTGATGATAAAAGTAGAAGTTAAAGTTAAATTAAGTCGCTGTTTTGGTCCCGACTGTGCACGACGTGTCGACTAAATGTGAATCTGGATCAGCTGTGTTGAATATTTGAGTCTGACTGAAATGAAAAAGTTTCTCATGGTCCATTTAAGTTTTCTCCTTATTACAATAATTATGTTGTTGTTGTGTTATTAAGTGTTTTCTACTTTTTAACCTCCTGTCCCTTTGTATCCACAACAAATACTTTTGTTTCACTGGCTGGAGGTGAAGGAGAAGAATCAGACAGGTGTGTGTGTGTGTGTGTCTGTGTGTGTGTGTGTGTGTTTATAATGAGTGTGGTTGAGGCCCAGAGTGGAGTTTTTTTATGTTTGAGAGGAGTCGATGATCCTGGTTTAGTTTGTTGGTGCTCAGGTTCCTCTCAGAGCCACACATAGCACTTTGAAGAAAACGTTTTTTTAAATTGATGCAAATAATTATATTTTTCCACAATTTTTTTTATTTTTTTTATTATTAATAATAGTTTTAACCTTTTACTTACTTGTACTAAACATCTTTGTGCTTTAAGTTTTTATTTACCAGGTATTTACACACGTTACTCCACAAAAAAAAGCTTTAATTTCTTGACTAAATGCTGCAAATGTTTTTTTTTTTTTTTTAGATTCTTGATCCTGCTCTGATTTAGGTTTCATGCTGTTACATAGCAGACACGAGCACCTTTAGGTTTAGTTCAACACTAGAGCAGAATGAGATTATCTGATCACTGATCAATGCATCATTGTGTTCGTTTAAAGTTTCAATATGACATATGTTAATGACCTCATCCTTAAAGAGGTCACCAATAATCAACTGCGTGTTTAAGTTACATCATGTTACTGATGTGATTCAATTCAAACTTTATGTATAATGTTGTCTTATACGTTACGAACGTGACGATGAAGCAGTGACTGAACCTCCCAACAGCTGATGAGTTCACTGTGTTCAGAGAAAAGACGACGTCTCATCGACGATGTTCCAACAGTGACCAACGTTAAAGTTTTTATTTTGTTTTTCCTTCTTTCATATTCCTCCTGATACTGAGGCAGCTACGACCACAGAAATAAAGCTACGACTTCAAAAGTCTCAAGTGTCCTTTTCTCTTTTGTTCAAGTTATATTTAATCTATATGGATTATATCCTGATGATGTCGCTGCACACTGATGTGTCCGCTCTCTGACCGCACGTAATCTGATCCAGGTCCAATATTCAGAATAAGTACGTGAATATCCCTGTCACAACAGACTTGAACACATCAGAGGCAGCAGCATGAGCATGGTGCAGAGCTGTGGCTAAACTGTCGGTGGTTGAGTTGCATTGTGGGTAATGTATGCAGTAATTGTTGACTGGTGACGGAGCTGGAAACATATTTAATAACTATACACATTTAAACATGTGTCCATGTTCTCATGGAGATGATATAATCCAAGTAAAACTTTGACAAAACTTTGGCACAAATACTAAGACTGATGCATTAGAGTCAGAGGTCAAAGGTCAAAGTCGTCGCCAATGATAATACAAAGCAGTTTGGGCCTTGTGAATGTGATATCTGGAGGACAGAGTGTTTTAGTGCAGGAATATGAGTCCAGTTTGTTCTGTTTTGTTTTATTGTGTCAGAAACTAAAAGTAATCACAGACTGTTAAAACATCAGAAACATTGATTTCATCAGGTCGAACATTTAGCGAATCCCATGTAGGATCACAAGAAACTGCTTCATGTAAAACACTGAACTGAATCCAAAGTAAAGGTTCACTCTCATCATTCAGCTTTAGTCAGTTTGAATCGTAGTTATTCAGACCTTCTGCTTATTCACCATTTCTGTTTTCGTTTTTGCTAACCTCCAACTTCTTATCATTTTTTCTGGTGGGAAATGTTTTCGGTAATCTCCATTATCTAGCGTGTGGTGTGTGCGTGTGTGCACAGTCAGTTCAGTTTGATGGCTCCACTTTAGTGAGTCACAGTTTACAGTGTGTGTCGTTAACAACTTAACACCTCAGCCTCCTCACTAATGTCATTTCCTGATTCTAGTCTGAGCCTCAATTCTTACTTATGTTTGACTGCAGCTTTACAGTGTGTCACAGTGTTGTCCTGTGTGTGTGTGTACACATCAGTGTGTGTGTGTATTGTGCACAGAGAGAACACAGAGCTCTGAACAGATTGTTCTGTTGGATCAGATCCACTGAGCTCTGCAGGTGAAAGAGAAACACGACCGAGCTGTGACGTCTGGACTTCAGTGGCTCACTCACACACTGAGCTTAAATAAAGACTAGAAGATACAAGAAATACATCTACTCATTGGTTTTCCATGGTGTGATGGTTTGAACTGCTCTTTTCACCCTGATCTGATCAAGTAATGGGGTGTAAGTAAGTAAGGTGTTAACTCTCTGGTGTCACTCACACAACTGAGCTGCTGAAACTAACCTGCTTTTATGTCCGAACCAGACTGATCAGCTGCAGCTGTGAAACGAGGGCAGGTGCACTCTATCAAGGTGGATCAGGAATCTACCTCCACCACACCAACCACCCAACACCTCCCCCCTAAAAGACAACAATATAACCAGATTTGCTGATATAACAAAACAGACTCCCCACTAACATCAATATAGAGGTTGCTACCAGCAACCGTACCGTAACCATAACCTAACTGTGTTTTCCCATAATGTGGAATATTTCAAGGGGTAGCTCCTTGAATCAATCAGGAATGACTGAAGCCTACAACATCACTGATGTAGGCCTCAACATTGTCCAAACACAAAGTGCATAAGCCGTTGAAGAGTGGCACCAGCATGTCTTAACCAAAGGGCGTTCGGCGGTGAGCAAACAAACCTCCGGGAATGACAAAAGCCAAAATTTCCCTAGCATGCCGCGTTAAAGGGACTTGCCAATACCCTTTCAAAAGGTCAAACTTGCTGACATATTTAGCTGACCCGACTCGATCCACACAGTCATCTATCCTGGGCAGTGGGTAGGAATCTGGCTTGGTATCATACAGTCAACCTTGCGTTTCAGCAAAGTGCGCTTCTCAGGATTTACCTGTAAGCATGTTGTTTATAGGCTGGGCCTCGCCGACATCTATGTCATGTTCACAGACATTGGTTTCACATGGAACATCAGAGAAAATGCTCTGGAGTCAACCAACAGACGCCACATCAGACTTTTCTCCTGGGCCTAGATGGACCAAACACTCATCCAAGTTCGTGAGGTACAACACAGGTTTGCCACTCCTCACGACAACCGCCACAGGACCAGTGACCAGGTCCGATTCAAAACCACATTAAACAGCGGCTCTCAGAACCAGTTCATCTCTGCACCCCTTATGACGGCGCCGTTACCACTCTCCATCCCCTTGTTTAGTGGGAGCACGCCGCTCAACAAGATGGACTGAGATGCACCTGTGTCTCGCAAAGTTTTCACTGGCTGTTTCTGTGAATTTCAGCAGACACAGACAGGAGACACAAACCCTGTCAGTGTAAATGTCTTAAAGTCCTCTGGCACAGGTTCATTAGCAGGGTTCAACAGGTCACCAACAGAGGGCATTCACGAACTATGTGAGCTCGACACTGGACTTGAGCGGTGGTGGACATTTTCGGGTTGGGGAGGACCCTGATTTCGAGGTGACTGGGGGTCTTGTGGAGAAGGTTTTGACACAGATGCTTGGTGACTTGGATGGAAAACTGGACTTGTGGGTGAGTGTAAATTCATCAGCATTTACAGCAGCTTTTCCCAGGTGAGGTCTCTGTGTTCATTCAAGTAAGTGGCAACTCTTTCATGCGGACAACGCTTGAACTGCTCCAATAGGACGAGGTTTTTCAAACCATCTAGATCCTTAACGTCTTGCAACGTACACAGACGCTCAAACAATATCTGCTGTTCCTGTGCAAACTCCAAACAAAAGAAAAAGGGGACCCAAATAAAAGTAAGGAGTCACTGGGAGGAGGAGGAGGAGGAGGAGGAGTCGCTGTTTTAGGGGTTAGGGGAAAATAAACCTTCACAAACAAAAGACACACACAAAGCAAGAGAGCCAACTGAAGGTGTAACTCTCTGGTGTCACTCACACAACTGAGCCGCTGAAACCAACCTGCTTTTATACGTGAACCAGACTGATGAGCTGCAGCTGTGAAACGAGGGCAGGTGCACTCAATCACGGTGGATCAAGAATCTACCTCCACCCATAAGAGTATCTGTTCCTTAACCCCAGTCCTTGATCTCCATCAGTTACTAATATGTACGTGATCAAATCTTTTATTCCCTGGTGATAAGCACGAGTGCAAAATGCCTGGACGTGATTGTAAGGTTTTTATCTGTGTCGTATGACGAGTTGTGAGGTGGACAATGAAGGTAAACTGAGCCAAAAATTCAAAATGGATCCATGTTCTCCACCTCCATCCTCATGTGTATGTTGCTGCTGAACAAGAAAAACCCGGAGGAGAGGAGATGGAGATGTGGAAGCTGAGTGTTGAGAAGCAGCCGTGTGGGTTTTTTTTTTTTTTAAACGACCAGCTGCAGTTTGTGTTAACACACCACACACACTGTACAGACACGCAGAGTTTCCACACACTGTCAACCCACATTCCTACCAACGTTGACAATACACAGACATTTCTTACTGTGCCTACAGAAAAACACACACATGCAGACGTGCATCTCACACACACACACACACACACACACACACACACACACCCAGCTGAGGTCAGTAGCAGGGTGGTGACTGAGAACAGGAGGATTAAGAGCAACATCACCGAGCTCTGCAGCATCCCAGACTGACAACCTGTGGGTGGTGTGTGTGTGTGTGGTCACCTGCCTGTGTTTCACCTTCATCTCCCTCCCAGTTGAAAACCATCAATCCAAATCGTGATGAGAGAAAACACATGAAAGGCGACAGGAAGTTGGGGGCGGGGCTTTATTTCCATCGACAGACAGTAAATACAGCTGCTCTCGTCTCTTGAGCGTAAAATCTTCTACAGCTGAGGCTGGTGTGTTTCCTGCATCTGTGTGTGTGTGTGTGTGTGGTGTGTGTGTGGTGAATACTGGCTTCATGTGTGACTCACATCAAGGCGCACACACTATGGTTTACAATAAAGTTACATCACTTATGGACAAGTACATCGTCATATGTGCTTCTTACAATAATATCATATTAAAAAAAAAAAATTAGTACATTTTGCATATTAGGCTGCGAAAGCTCCAGAAAATATTCACATATATTTACTGAGTTAATATGAAACAGCACCAGAGTATTGCATACTTTTATTATTATGAGTTAAATCTAAAGTTTAGGTCAGAACCGTGTATACGCAGGAATATATACAGTATACAGGTATCGGTTTTATTGCTTTAGATAATGATGCTATTTAAATGTATATTTATTGATGTGGGCTCATTGGATATAAGGGGTTTATTCTAATGTGGATTTTTGTTTTTTTATCTAAAGTCTCAAGAGTTACAAAAAGCTGAACAGACCCACACCTGCACCACGTTTCAAACTGTTCTATATATATAAACAAAAATCTCATTGATTTTATCCACCTGGCATTGACAGGAAGCAAACACACTTTAGTTTTATTGTTTTTTGTTTTTTTTTTAAATACATATTGAACAGTTGTGAACGATGCTGAGCTGGTGCGTACACTGTAAGTACCAAAAAGGTCAAAGAGCTGAAGAGAAACAAACCTGTCGTTTCATTTCTGTGAGTATCTGATGGTAAAACACGAGAGAAAAATGAAATCTTGAACACAACATAGAAAAAAAGAACGAAAACAAACAAAACAAATGCATATATATATATAAAAAAAGTGTCCAAAAAAAACACAGAAATGAAAAATCCTGAATTAATGAGACGCTAAGTGAACGTGTTCCTCATCTTCATCGTGATCATCCATAATCATCATCATATCTCATCATCTCAGTGTCTTTGGTCCATGTGCACAACGTCAAGATGGAATGTCAAAAAAAAAAAACAAACAAAAAAAAAACACAAAAAGACAAAAACAAAAAAGACAAACAAACAGAAAAATAAACAGGTGGTGTCGTTGCTATGGTGATGGAGGACAAAATCCATGGTCGTGTGTGGGAGGGTTTTACAGTGCCCATAATTACTGAATGAAAAACAACGACAAACAATAAAAATCAACAAATAAGTCGAATGAATGAATCAACATGAAAAACACAAATGATACGTTAAAGAGAAAATGTGAAGAAGAAGGAAGGAAGGAGGTGGAGAGAGAGTTTAAAACGAAGGTCTTACTCCTCGAACTTAAATTACAAACTGGGAACGTGTGAAACGTCTCCACAAAATGGAAGATAGATTCTGACAAGGCCACGAGCCGCCACAAGGTGGCGCTGCTCGTCCACAGAGACTCAGTGAGGCACTGAGCTTCAAAACACACTACAGCAAAAAGCTGCTGAATCATCAAGGCGACATATTCAGTCTCTGTCTCGATTCATCAGGTTTGAGTCAGAGATTTTCTGAAAATCCTCTTTGGTGGTGAGTTCAAGGGCACGTCAAACATCCGAGATTTAGGCGAAGGCTGCAATTCAGTGTTAATCGTGCACTTGATGGGAAAAGTACAATGATCAACATCTCATTTTCAAACCAGGCTGCAGCGACGTGTTTGTGTTGTGCAGGATAATCAGGTTTTTCCAAACCAAATGTGAAACTGCTTCTTATTCATGGGGGCAGAGTCATGAGGAAGGTAAAATAAAAAACTGTTTCCTGTTGGATCAGGATAAACAGCTTTGGCCACATCAACCTGAAGCCTGAAGGTTCCCTGAATGCACCATCAAAGAGTCATTTTTTAAAAACCACATCTGTGTCAACGTCATGAGAGGATTCACAGGAAGTTAATGTGACAGGATGTGAACGTGTCACTGGATAATGAATCTGTCAATCAATCAAACGTCTGTTTCAGAGTTCAGGAGCTGAAATGTGGAAAGTTCACCTGTGCACGACTCATAAACTTATCGTCTGCACATCAGCTCAAACACACTGAGTTCTCTCATCGCCTGTTTCGAGTCCAAGCTGCCATTGTCTTAGTTTACTGGCATCTCCCTGTACGTCCTGAATAATAAGAGTGAGTCGAAGGGAAAGAGTGAAAGGGCAGGAAATGTTCAGCTTGGCAGGACAAAAAAAAAAGGGAGGAAGTTTCCTGAAACATGCAGGCCTTTTAAAATAGCTGAAACGCTTGTGTGTTGGAGATGAGTCGACAACAGCACATTCAATTCGAGGCTCATTAATGCGACACGGGACTTAGAGGAATAAAAAAGCTCCCGTTTAAAGAGGGTAACAGGAGCTAAAGAGCAAGAAGTAAAAGAAAAGAAGGGGGACGGAGATAAGAATAAAACAGGACTGATTAAAGACAAGGAAAAAGGAGCTTCCTGTTGTGGAAGAGAGAAAAGGAGAAGACTTACTTTTTCTTGTCCTTGTCTTTCTTCAGGGGCTGAGATAAGGAGAGCGTCTCGGCCGCCAACTTCTTCTGTGAAGGTGTTCATCTCCTATCAGGTCTCTCCGCTTCTCCTCCACCTTCCTCTTCTCCTCCTGGTGCATCCGCTTCAGCTGCTCGAACTTATCGTGCAGCTGAGAGGAAAGAGATAAAGATGAGGACGAGGACGAGGACGAGGACGAGACGAGGACGAGGACGAGGACAGATATTTGTCCTAATAGTGTCTCAGGTAAAAAAACAGCTGCAGGATTTTTTATTTCCAGCTGAGACTCAAAACAAGAAACTGAACAATTCAATGGATAATCTGTTAAAAAAACACCCTGTAACAACAGTTTGACTGCCAATCTGAGGTTACCATGGTGACAGCACCTCCTCTGTGTCTCCTCCTGACATCTGTGTACCCGCTCTACGTGAATAAAATCTGACCGAGCTTTCTACCCAGGGTGCAACAGAAGCTGCAGCGTTGACAGAACAGACACATGACCTCTCTCTCCTTTCTTTCAGCTCTGCTTCCGTCTCTTTCACTTTGTTCACAAACATTTGTCGCATCTCCTCCTCTTTACGCTGCAGGTCGCCCAGGAACTCTTTCCTCTTGGCCTCGTACGTCTCCTGGAGACGGAGAGACGAGACGAGACGAGACGAGACAGAGGAGGACAGGAATAGATCAGGTATTGGTGTAAACATGGAAACTCTCTGTACTGTTGACCCGTGAGAATCGGAGCGGTTTCAGATTGTGTGTGTGTGTGTGTGTGTGTCTACCTGAACGGCTGGCTGTCGGGGTCTGTATCTTTGAAGCCCATTCCTCCAGTTTGCAGCGTCGGTACAGTCGTAGTGACGAGCGTGAGTCTGCTCCCTCAGATCCTCCATGTTGACTCTGATCAGCATCTCTGGAGTTTCACAAAGTCACCATGGCTCTCGTTCTCAACTGAAAGAAAAAAACACACACACACACCCACAGATCATAATCAGGACAGCAGTTATCATTTCAGTTATTTCCGATACATAACAGGCTCTGAAGTATTCAGCTTGGTGCAGAAGAACTGGGCTCGAATCGTTTTAATGAGTCGGCGTCACTGCTCAAGTTCTGAGTCTGTGTCGTCTCCACTTTTAAACTTATTTAACTTCCCATCTGTCACATTTCTTCTCTGCTCCTCATCTACTCTCTCATAAACAGGGAAGCCTCTGCAGGAGAGATCTGCACAAAATTATCACATTAAACATCCTTTAAATTCAAAATAAATCGTTCGTCTTTTCCTCCTGGAGCCTCCGACAGCTCGGCTCTGTTTCCTGTCCGTATGAATTCATGGTGGATGGAGAGCAGCAAGTATTCCTGCCTGAGAAACTGACAGCAGGGTTGAGTGTGTGTGTGTGTGTGTGTGTGTGGTGTGGGTGTGTGTGTGTGGGGGGGGGGGTTGTGTATGCCCTGGGTCATTTCCATCCCGATGAAGCCTCTTCACTCACAGGTCACCTCATTTAACCCCAGTGCAACAGTTCTGGAAACAGGAACGTGCAAGTTTTGTTCAGACAGAGGACAGACAGACAGTCGAGTGGGAAGATCAAGTGAAGTGGGGTCTGAGTGACTGTGGACTGAACCATCTGTACTGTGACTCAGCCTGTGGTCTGGAGAGAGGAGGGTGAGAATATGTAAATAATAGACAGCTAACAGCCAGCTACATGCTGCGTGTAGAGCGGCTCAGCACAGGATATACAGGTACATCCAACCTGAGTATGACTGGGAAGCCGTCAGGACAATAAAAACAACACCTCGAGTCATTTATACAATAGAAACTTGTATTAAATAAATGAACCACCGATTAACCTCATGTGCTCATCGCAGAAGGACAGAAGTCACCTCTGTCTTTTTCTGCTCCTGATCCTGATCCTCTTCTGCAGACTCTGTTCCTGTTAAAGTCAAATCAGTCCATCTCCTATTGCAAATGTGATTTTCATCTGGATGTACTTTTTCACTGAGTGAGAGTTTTCCTGTGGATACGTGATCTCCTCATCATCACTGATGTTTAAATGAGGGCTGCATTTCTGCTAATACTTAAAACCTTGGAGCAGGTGTGGTGGTGGTGGTGGTGGTGGTGCAGCTCACACCCTGACACATCAGCCAACCTATATGGACACACAACACCACACACACACACACAGACACAAAGCAGACACGTGGTATCAAAAGGAAAAAAACAGCAAAGTAAATCTGATCAGCCTGTTAGCAAAGCTGAGAAAATGTGATAAAGACTTTCTCATCTTCAGATCTGATGTGTGTGGTGGCCGAGGACACGTGAAGAGTGAAGCCACGTGGCCCTGGAACAAATGCCACGACCCCCCCCCACCCCAGAGTGGGGAGGTGGGGCGGGGGAAATGTATGATGTTGTGTTTAAATACCACACATGCTGCTGTGAGCTGTGAGGATGTAAAGGCAAGCGATGCTGATGCTGAGTAAAAAATCCCAATTAGTGCAGAAGAAGGAAAGCAGCGTTGAAATATACAACACTCCACTCTCTCCCTCATTAGACCGAGACCAGTCACCCCCCTCTTCTACTTTAACACTTTTAGACTCTGAATATAAATCTGAAAAAGATAGGAAACATCAAGTATTCGGGGGGGGGGGGCGGGGCGGGGGGCGCAGCTGTATGAATGATACTCACTGGTACTTTAGTTTTTTTAACTCAAACGGCTGGTTAACCGCACGTCATTAGTGGTAGAATACGATGTTAAAAACAGAAACGAGCTGAGGCAGCGTCCAGGCGACTCAACTGCTTCTTCCATCGGCAGCTAATAGCCTCAGTGCTGGGACCCCCCCGCCCCCCCCGCCCACACTGCTCCCTGCTGAGACCTGAAACGGGGCCCATCTTCTGACTGACTGCAGCATGAGCCTTGCAAGCATCTGTAGAGTCACACACACTCACACACACACACACAGAGCATGAGAACAGAACATACAAACACAGGAACACAGATGCATGATGGGTAATACATCTACAGCTATATAATGAGCACGTCATCAGTGTCTGTGGTTTTGAAAGTGTAAAAACTAAAACTAAATGCTGCAGGTTATTTATTTTTTTTTATATTTACATAATCTTCTGCTTCCAGACGTAAAAACCCTGAGAAAGTGTGTGTTTCACTTCATCATGTCTGTAACTACTGTCTTTAAATGGTCTCATGTTTTAGTGTCAAGATGGAGTCAAAAGATCAGATTGTGCTATCGATGACTTTATTACTGTACGCATCAATAACGGTGTTGATATCGCATGCACATCCAGTTTGTGTGTGGTATATCAGGACGATGAACTTAAAAAGTGACGGAAAATCTGGCAATTGATAAAAAAAAAAAAAAAAAAGTGCAATGGAAACAGATGCTGCTGCTGCAAAAAAACCAGCCTGAGAAATCTGATGCAAAACATGTGATGAAGAACATTCGTGAACGCAAACACGCAAAACACCCACAACAATGTGTGTGTGTGAGTGTGTGTGTGTGTGTAGAGAAAGACAAACCACACAGTAGCTCACAGACAAGAAAAACAAGGTCTGCAGTATGTCACAGATGTCTGTGGTGCAGAGATAACAGAGCATCAAGATCCTGAGGGAAGATAAATTAACGCACTACACACACACACCACACCAACACACACTACAGCCTCCTAAATAAGTCTTTCTGTCACTGCACAGTCCCGCCTCTGTCATCCTTCAAATCGATGGAACAAATTTCCCATGGCTCCTCAGAGGTTACCATAATGCAACTATAAGAACATGTGGCATCTCCAAACTGTTTCCACGGAACAGGCCGTCCTTTCTGTCCTCCAGGTCTCTTACACACAGGGACGCCTGTCCTCCTCTGCGCCGCGTCACACAGTATGAATGGCGAGCCATCAGTTCACAAGTGAGCAAGCAGAGCGGAGGTTTTCTTGTGTGACGTCCATCAGGACAGATGTTTGTCGTCGGGCAGACATGGACGAGGGTAACGACATGATTGTCTGCAGACAATAACGATTCAAAGAACAAAGGACTTTTTCTTTTTCCCTCGTCATGTCGTTATGAAATTTGACTTAGATCTTACACACAACAACGAATAATCATCTTTATGGCGCAACACAACTGCCAACTGCCATTTTTTTTACATAATCATGCTGTAATATGAGACTCGGTGCGATAATGGAGTCCTTCACTCTTGTTTTCTGAAGTCATGTCTAATATACTTACCTGTGTATGCGGATGTTTTATTGTCACTATGGCAATAAAGGTCTTATCTTACAGTTCACACACTCTATGTTTCTGATGAATTAAAACCTCAGTCTCTATTTTTTTTTAACTAAAATACCAAAGTTGGTTTGTAGTGCAAAGTTTATGGCAGAAAGTGTAAATAAATCACAGAAATGAGCTGACGGCAGTGAAGCAGAGATAACTCTCTCTCTCTCTGCTGCTGTGCTGGATTTGGACTGTAGTTTTATGGTGATGATGGAGTCCAGAGGAACCCGTCCGTCCCCGGGAGACACAGAGCAGGGCTTTATAAATAACCATGGAGCGTCCTCTGAGGGTGGGAATGACAGCGGGGAGAGAGAGGACAGGAAGAGAGAGTGAGGAGGATACAAGAGGAACGAGTGAGAGAGAGAGAGAGAGAGAGAGAGAGAGAGAAAGAGGAGGAGGAGGAATGAGAAAGACAGAGCAGCGATCCTCTTCTCACAGCGCTGCTCGGCCTGTCCTTATCCAATCAAACTGTTTTACTCTCATTGACGAGATCCCAGGATCTTTGACACCACGGGCACCGTCTCCAGGGGCAAACACACACACACACACACACGCTGACATGCATGACGGTCGAGCAACATATGGTAACACAAGGTAGAGAGAGAGAGAGAGGAGGAGAGACACACACACACACACACTGGCACTTTCCTAAAAACAGTCTCTACC